>CANYCX010540117.1:0-21357 GCA_948193385.1 Breynia disticha f. nivosa
GTTGGTAACAAATGTTGAAAAATCAAGAAAATATTTTCTCAAAAAATGAATTCCACCGTAGAGCCTCAAATTAATTATTATAAGGTGATAAGTTGGTATTTAAATTTAAAATAAAATTTAAGCTAACATATAAGGCTTTGATTTACATATTTTAAAGCAAATAATAAGTAGAAATAGATTTAAGCTAACATATATAACCTCATTTGAAACTTAATTTTTTTATTCACGTATGTTAGGTTTTAATATAAGAATATATATTTGTGAATTTTTGTTTAAATCAAATATGTTAGTTCAAGTATTTTTTTTAGTATGATGTGAACTAAAAATGGTTATATTTATAATATAAATCTTTAAAATATCTATAAATATAATATATAAAATAAATATAATTATTTTTTAAAAATATATTTTAAAAATTATATTTTTATAATATCAAATTATTTGGTGTAAATTTGTAAGTTTTTATTCTGATTACTTATATAGTGCACTGTTTTATTTACTTGTAAAAATATAATTATTTAAATTTTTTTACAAAATAATAATTTTTATTTTTTAATTACACTCTATGTAGAATGAACTTTTTGTAAGTATAAATTTTATATAAATGTTTTATGTGAGATTCAAATAGTTTTATATATAAATTTATATTTATTTTTATAAATTTAAAATTAATAAAAATTTATGGTTTAATATATATTATATTTTTTAAAATTATTTTCATATAATTTTTTATTATTTAAAATTAAATATTAATTTATATAAATTATATATCAATTTTATATATTATATTTTATAAATAAAATATATTTATAATTTAATAAATAAAATATAAAAATTTAAATTATTACTAGTTTACAAATAAATAATAAAAATAGTCCTATATAAAAATAATATTTTTTAATAAGGTTTAACAAAAATTTGAAGGCAAGGTCGTTTCAGCCTCTTCCAAACCCGAATAACCAATTCAGCTCGCACCCTCTACAGGCCAAACTCCCATTCACGCCGTCCACAGCCCCCTCGCCAATATCATCGAACGCGTAAGTTTTGATGCTACAAAATTGTTCCATTTGTTGTTCCAAAGGCATAAAATTTAATTCAAGTTTGTTTTTTTGGTTAAATTTCATTTGATAGTCATGAATGGGAGCTGATTTTTCTGTTGTATGAAGTTTGCAGGAACATGGCGAGTGATTTTATGTTCTGTGAATTGTGTGGAACTTTGCTTTCAATGGATTCAATTCATTATGCTGAATGTTCACTTTGTAGATTCAAGAAAGATGCTAAAGGTTGGGTCTTTTATTTTTGTTTAATAACCCTATATTTGTTTGAAGTTTTGGTAACTGTTTTACTGATTTGAACTTGGTATTTTGTAATGCTTTGAATATTTTTGTCGTCAGAGTTAATTGGAAGAGGAATAAGTTATAAAGTCTCTGCTGAGGTAGGCCTGAAAAATTAGTTTGTGGCTTTCTTAGAATTTTGTGTTTTAGTCTTGTTGGGTAGACTGAGTATTGCTTATAATTGTTGTTTCGTGGCGTTTCGTTGAATGATTATTTCAATTTGATGATTGTCAATAGCAAATCTATTGTTCAATCCAAGCTTTAAGATGTTAGCATTGTTTGTTCATGTAATCAGGATTTACAGTGCAGGGGTAGTAGCATTGTAGAAATACAGTCGTTGCAAAAAAAATCTCAAAAGTGATCATTCATGCCATACATGAGAGTAAATTGGTGCAATTACAAATAGTTAAGATTGTTATCGAAGCTTCTGAATTATCAGTTTGTTCTTCGCTAATGTAGTTTGAAAAACAAGCTCCAGTTTTGATGTGATTGTGCAATATAAATAGTGGGAAATTGCTTTCAAAGAAGTGTCTTGATGTTATTCCTGTTAATACAAAGGAATTTTGAAGATTCTTCATCTATATCGTTAACGTTTTAATGTGTAAATTTGTGCAGGAGTTGAGAAGGGATCTAGGTATCTCACAATTTGGAAAGCTTGAAGTTCAGGATATGGAGGTAATATATTCTTACATGTTTGGGTTGGTTTGTAGTTTTTTCCCTGAATCTGATCCAATCTCTAACCCCAACTTTACTTATTTGACAGATAAACAAGAAATGTGAAAAATGCAGCAACACAAAGCTACGATTTTCTACAAGACAAGTATTATACATTTCCGTACTTCTTTCTCAGCTTCTTTTCGTTTAAAAACGTCAACACGCCGCGTAAATCTAAGCTTGTTATTTCTTTGTTCAGATGAGATCTGCAGATGAAGGACAAACTACTTTCTTCCATTGCCCTGTTTGCTCTCATACATTTACTGAAAATTGAGTTTCATCTGAGACATCTATTCTCACAAAATCTGATACATGGGACATGGAAGCTGGCGATATTTTACGCGAAAATCTCTGCCTGAGAATCTATGTCAGGGTTGATTTCACACCAGGAAGAAGCATTGTTTTTAAGATTCAGACAGCTATTGAACTTCTGCAGAACCTTTGAGGTGTGAAAGATGTAATTTTTTAGTTGGAAAATTCACCAATTCCCACCAAATTTTCCATGCTTATTCATCTAAATCAATGTTTGGACATTTAAATGAAAGTAAGAGAGTAAATACTGGATTTTTTTTTATATCATGTCGAGTCTTTTGTAATGTTTTTGTGTTCTGCAATTGCATTAGGGTGAATTGTTTTTTCGGTTTGTTTCAAGGATCAAGTTGTTTTACCTAAACACCTGAAAATGTTTGATTGTGCCAAGACTACTTCGAAATAAACTCCTCACTTTCATCATCAAGAAAAATCATGTGTTTGGTTTAATGTTTACTGTATTTGAAATTTTAAAACGGTAAAATAATTAATTCGTTTTGAGTTTGAAATGTACAAAAAACCAAAGTTTTTGAGACTTGTTTGATGGTCAAAAAATTACCAGCATAAGTGGCTTCCAAAGAGTGTGAAAGTAAGTCCTCTCCGGGGTCTAAACGAGTCGCATTAAATTCGATTCGTTCAAAATTTTATCGGTATGAATTTGAATTGAGTATTTTTGTCAAGTTCAAAATTTTATTTGAGTTCATTTTGTTTAAAATTTGTGAACTGATGAGCTTGTTTAAGAATTTTTTTGAGTTTGACTAAATAAAAATTAAAATATAATTTTGTTTAACGGCGAAAAATGGTTTGACGACGAACGAGTGGCAGCGATAAGCGGCTAGTACAGATGTAGAAGACAACAACCGTAACAGACGAGAGAGGTATAGAACAATATGATAATAAAAAAAAATAAGAATTGGTAACTGATGGTTATTTGATGACATACGTAATTAAAAAAATAGTAATGATATAGAAATTAATTATGTTTAATTCACCAAAAATAAATTAACATACTTCGTTTTAGAATTTATTTTAAATTTTTTTTTATTATTATTTGTACTCATTTAAAATAAATTAACATATTATCTACATTTTTATATTTTATACACTTTTATATTTATAAAATTTATCTTATATATACATTGTAGATTTAATTTGATAAAAAAATATATATTTTTTTACAATTTACGATTTTATTCACAGATATATTTACAAGTCTAAAATGAATCTTTTATGAATATGTTCACGAGTAAATAAGGGAGTATTCATCCACCAACTGTTCTACTCATGTAAATAACTCAGTGTTCATCCACCAACAGTTCTTCTCATTTTCAACCTTTACGCTTTCCTTGTTCGGTGGTTTCATATTGTATAATATCGTATTGTTTAACGCAAAACCATACTGTTTTGCTTGTTTATGGTATTATATTGGTTATGGTTGTTTCTTCATGGTTTTAAAATCGTTAAGAAAATAACCGACCAAATTGGTGGGTTATATGGTTTTATTAATTATTGTTAAATTTAGTCTTAATAAAAACAATTCATCTCGTTCTTATTTTATCTTTTACACATTTAATTATTTTTATAAAATTATTTTGATTATTTTAATATTGTATTAAATTTTTCTTTTTATTAATAAATTAAAAAATAATACTAACTCGTACTATTGAGGTAGTAAATCGTAACCATTCGATGCAGTAAAATTAAATCTGAGCTTTTAATTTATTCAGTAACGACAGTTTTAATTTTACGTAATCTCCATATTTTCAGTAAAATAAACAACGATAAAATAATTACTTAATTTTCTCTTTCATACTCACCCCCACCAAAATATCTCGCTCTCCATTTTCTCTCACTCGATCACAAAATCAAACACCACTCTCTCTGCTTTTCTTGTAGTAAGATAAAAATGAGTAAAACCAACATCACTTGTTCTGCTGAGAAACCCTCTCCAGCTAAGGCACTGAGACAGATTTTTCAGTCTCCTGGGATTCACCTTGCTCCTGCTTGTTTTGATGCTTTGAGTGCTAAGCTTGTGGAAAGAGCTGGATTTGATTTTTCCATCACTAGTGGTTTGTTTTTTTTATAGTTTTTTTTTCCTTTATGTGATTGATAGACTGAAAATGTGATATGGTATTAGCTTTGATTGCATAATTGATTGTTGGAGATGGTAAAGTTGTGGTCTTTTTGGTTATTGAGAGAGCTTTTTGTTGGAAAGACTCTCTTTATTTTTTGTTTCAATTCTTTATTTGATTGATAGTGTGGACAATATGATATGGGTTTGGCTTTGATATCAAAATTGATAATTGAAGTTGATAAAGTTGTGATCTTTTTGTTTAGTGAGAGTTTTTGTTCAAAAGATTGTGTATTGTGTAATGTGTAGTTGTCTGTTTTCTTTCAGTTGTGGCTTTGTTTATATTTTGATGCTGAAAAAGGAAATTTTATGCCATTTTTGTTCTGTTCTTAGGGTTTTCGATATCTGCTGCGAGATTGGGATTGCCTGATACTGGTTTTGTTTCCTATGGAGAAATGGTGGATCAGGGGCAAAGAATTACTCAAGCTGTGTCAATGCCTGTTATTGGAGATGGGGATGATGGTTATGGAAATGCTATGAATGTCAAAAGAACTGTCAAGGGATTTATTAAGGCTGGTTTTGCAGGAATAATTCTTGAAGATCAGGTTTCTCTTATTTGATGTTGATTCTGTTATTGAGTTTGTAGATGAATTTCAGATAATTTATGTTATTTTTTCGGTTGCGTAATATTACGATAAACTTCTTTCATTAGTCAGTATTGTTATTGTTGAGGATGCAAAAGCACCAATTCTCTTGCTTATTATAGATCTAACTATGCAAGGTGTCTCCGAAAGCCTGTGGTCATACTCGCGGTAGGAAAGTAGTCTCTAGAGAGGAAGCAGTGATGAAGATAAAAGCTGCTATCGATGCTCGAGAAGAGTCTGGTTCGGACATTGTTATTGTGGCACGGACTGACTCTCGACAAGCAATATCTTTGGATGAAGCACTTTGGAGGATAAGGGCTTTTGCGGAAGCCGGTGCAGATGTCCTCTTTATCGACGCATTAGCTTCAAAAGAGGAGATGAAGGCATTCTGTGAGACTTCTCCTGGAGTGCCAAAATTGGTAACATTATTTTTCACTGCTATTATTAATTTTTCTTGATATAACCGATAAAAAAATGCCGAATAACATCTGTTAGACGTCGAAGTATTGAATTTTAAATTAGTAATCTCTCAAAATTATCGCAACGAAGAAAGAAAACAAAGCTTGGGTGCGAATTTCGAATATGGATATGGTTGGAATGTCTTTCTACTGGACTTCTTGTATGTAATGCTGATTAAAGCTTATAATTCGTAGGCCAATATGCTTGAAGGAGGAGGAAAAACACCAATTCTGTTACCGAAAGAGCTGGAGGAAATAGGATACAAGCTTGTGGTTTACCCTCTTTCCTTGATTGGTGTATCTATGAAAGCAATGCAGGTAAGTCTCACATTCACCTACATTTCAAGGAATACTCCTTCCGCCCCAAAATAAACATCGTTTAATATTTTGCACACGAATTAAGAATACATTTAATTTGAAGAAAACAACTTTTCTGAAACGACATCTATTTTGGAACGGAAGTAGTAATTGAGAGCACGCAGGAGAAGACGAGTAACGAGAAGTGCATTTTAAAAAAGCTACAATGTTGCAGATTGTTCTGTATTTTTAAGGGGAAACAGAAGCAAAGAAGCTCTAATGGTGACATAAAAACTAATCTTCTGCTACTTATTTGCAGGATGCACTTGCTGGCCTTAAAGAAGGCAAAATCCCTCCTCCTGGAAACATACCATCTTTCGAAGAGATTAAGGAAACTTTAGGTTTCAATGCCTACTATGAAGAAGAAAAGCGTTATGCTACACAGTAGATATAACTGCGAGATACAAACCAGCTTATCTTGTTTTGTGGTCCTCATGTTCAAAAATAAATTGACATTATGCGACTATAATGACGGATCAAGGAAAATTTAATAGTGAGTGTACCGAGTTTTTAATAAAAGAATATTTTGATCGGAAAACGACGAATTCAACCACGGTGGTATTTTCATCACACCAGTAACCATGATGGGTACGTCATTACATAAATAACATCGTCGGTCCGTCCTTTGTCTTAATGTGTAAAAATAAATGCAAAGTGAAATAAAACAAAAGTGTAAAAATAAAATTGAAACATAAAATGAATTTTTGAAAAAAAAATGTGATAATGTAAAAGCAAAGTAAATTTATATGAAATGTAAAATTAAAACAAATGAGAAATTAACAAAGCATACACTAGAAAAATGTAATGAAACTATAATTTGGGTTTATTTGGTATTACATTCAAACATCAGGGACTAAATGGAATATTTAAGCGGCCAATTGAGGCATTCGTTAAAACGCAACGTTGTATTATTGTAAATTCGTGTTCGAACATTTTCTGAAAGTAGAAGACAAGTTTGAAATCTTAATGCGGGCGAGGTATATCTCGTTGAATCAGTCCTTTTCGCTACATTGTGTATAATGGGGATCGAATCCCCTCTGCTGCTGGCGGGCGAATGGAGAATGTTCTTCGATTCAGCTAGTTGTTAGGAGTAGGATTAGGCTTTGCCCTTTATCTAATAAGAAGGTAAGCTTCAACCCTTCTCGAGTGCCTTCATCTGGTGCGCACACTTCATTTTAAACCCCATTGTTATGTTTTTCTCATTCACTTCCTCTTTGTTCTTTTTGTATTGTCGTTTTTTATATTCCTTCCATGTGTTTGTCGAATTGTCGCTTAAATGTGTTCACTTCCAATTGTCTTATTTTTATGCTTCATTTTGTAGTATTAGCAGAGATTGTTTCTGGCTCGTTGGAATGACAATTGGTTGAGTTGGAAATCTTAAATTCATATTTTCTTATTTACTTTTATTCTCATGATTAAATGTTAGATTTTGGTCCTCATATTTGATATTTAGAGCTGGTGTCATTAAATAAGGAAATTTTTGTTTCTTTCTTGCTTAATATTACACTAAATATTCTCTTTTTTTTGTTTATTTTTGTGTTTATTTGATCAATGACAGTTCTCTCCTGCTTCAATGTTACTATGGGGCTAAATAATGACAGTGTAGCTTGGTAATACCTTGATCATTGCCGTGATCAAAGGTAGTCATGATCTTACAGCTGTTTTTAAACAGAACAGGAGGCTCTAATACCCTTTGGCTAAGCCGGGCGGGATTCAGTTTCCAGCAGAAGTGCAGTTTGGTGAATGTCAAACTGAAATGGGCAAAAGATCGCGCATTGGATGCTGCTGTTGACGGCCAAGGAGACCTTAAAGCGACATGCTTTCTTGTTTCAATTATTTATTCCTGCATGCCTAGCTGTGTTCCTATTTACCACCTAACTAAGCATCGTCGGCAGCTTGGTCTCCCTGATGATCTGAAGCTTTCAACATTTATCCGGAGATATCCCACGATTTTCCTCAAGTCTTACGTTCTTGACAGTGGAGGCACTCGTGTTCCTTGCTTCAAGTTAACTTCAGAGGCTTTATGTCTTCATCAAGAAGAAGTTAACTTTCTTGAGAAGAATCAAACAGAGCTTGTTGAAAAGCTATGCAAATTGCTAATGCTTACCAAGGATAGAAGTTTACCACTACAAACCATTGATCAGCTGAAATGGGACATTGGATTGCCTCACAACTATTTTGAGTTTTTGATTAAATGTAACCCGGAATTATTTAGTTTAATACGTCTTTCAGACGATAGGGCTGGGATAAAACTTCGGACATGGGATTATCGGCTAGCTATCTCTCACTTGCAAATAAATGTTGCAGTTCAACAGAAGAAAGAAGACATTGAAAGCGGTTGTTTAGCTTTTCCAATTGGATTCACTAGAGGATTTGGCTTGAAGAGGAAGTGCATGAAGTGGCTAGAAGAGTGGCAGAAGCTGCCCTATACATCACCTTACCTCGACGCATCCCACTTGGATCCACGTACAGACGTGTCCGAGAAGAGGATCGTCGGAGTCTTTCATGAGCTTCTGCACCTCACCCTACACAAGATGACACAGCGCAAGAACGTGAGCAATCTTCGGAAACCGCTCTCCCTACCGCAGAAGTTCACGAAAGTGTTTGAACGCCATCCCGGAATTTTTTACTTGTCCATGAAGAACGATACACATACTGTTGTGCTTAGGGAAGCATATGATCGCCAACAATTGTTGCAGAAACATCGGCTTGTCGATATCAGGAATCAATATGCAAGCTTGATGAGGAAGGGCTTCTTGGATAAAAGTAGAGGGTTATATAAGAAGACCACAGATGGTAGTTATAAAGAGGGCTCTTCGCAGCTTGTTCTTGGCGACGAGTCTGGTAAAAGCAGTGCTGGAAATGAAGACATCTTTCTGTGAAACAGTGATTAGCATAAAATGTAGAAATATATGTAGCATCACATTGGTCAGAAAAAAAAATATCAGTAAAACAAGAAAATGAATCTTACAACTCATTAGATTTATTGTTCATGAATAGCTAAGCATAATATCTTTGATAAGCTACAAAAAAATATGGAGAGAAAGAAAGGGGAAAGCAAATAACCTAAGAAAGGTTAGTGCTTCCATTTTACAGATTCACAAGAGCTGAAACCAGCCAAGACCTACTTGATTCATCTGAAACAAAATGAATGATTATACTTGGCAAAAGCTGATCCGATCTGCCGACCCGACACGACTTGACACAAAGTTACAAGGGTTTGGGTTTGCATAAATGTGTATTACTCTATAATCAAGATATATGGAAGGATTGAATACACATTAATCACATCAAGCCACATTTCAGAAATGCTACAACTATCAATCAAATATACATTTTTTTAGTCTCTGTATCAGAACTGGAGCGCTCTCTCTATATATATGTTTTCGCAATGTGTTCCTGTTTACCTCGTAGAGATGAGTTGTGTTTGTGTAGTAAGCTCAATTTCATCGGTAACCGCCGTATGGTTGTTGAGGATTATAACCACCAGCACCACCCATCATAGGGTTATAACCACCAGGCATCATTGGCCGAATTCCGCTCGCTGTTTGCATCTGACCACCATGAGCCATTCCCATGTTCATGCCCATGTTCATTCCCATAGGCTGCCCAATCCCCATTCCCATAGGTTGGTTCATTCCACCATAGCCTCCCATTCCCATTCCAGAACCGGCACCCATGCCCATTCCCATACCAGAACCCATCATAGGATTTGGAGGAGGCCTGAGAGCACCAGCTCCAGCTCGACCCATCCCAGATCCGGATCCCATGGCTTTACCCATGGTGACCGTAGATGTAACAGCTGTCGTGGGAGCTTGTTTTTCCATTCTCTTCTCCTTACGGTTAATTTCATCAAAATCAACCCCAATGTCGGCCAATGGATTTGTTTTAGCTACAAAAAAGAACAAGAGGGTTACACATCTAAAATTCAGAAATTGATTGATGCATCTTAGGAACATTTACTATGTAAACATTAAATTGAAAAATTATAAGCACTCACGTCCAGAAATGTTCAAATTAACCAGCCCTCGGCTTAGTGTATCAGCCCAAACTGTTGACTTGGTTTCAAATTTTTCCTTTGACTGTTGAGGTACAATAGCAAGTGCGCCTGTCGATGTAAGCAATTGAGAAGGTGTGGACACATGTGGCCCTGCTGAAAATAGGTTACCGCAAGCGTCATTCCCATGAGCAGCTGTTCCAGTAGGATTTTGATAAGGAACTTGTGATGTGGTTGGGGCTTTAGGACCCTGCTGTGGAACAAAGTTCCCGCTGTTAACTTGCGGAACTTGTCCAGTCGGAGCATAAATCATTTGTGATGCACCTGTTGTAGTAGAAGCTACTTGATGAAGTGGGTTTGCTCCATGATTGTATGGAGCAACTGATGTGGCTGGAGTTTGCGGAATGTTTGAAGGAGCAGGAGGGGCCAATCCTCCCTGTGGAAGGACGTTTCCACCATTGAACTGTTGAACGCCCATGTTAGATGGCATTGGTGCAGACCCCATTTGTGGATTGAAGTTTCCACCATTGAATTGTTGAACACCCATGTTCGATGGCACTGGTGCAGACCCCATTTGTGGATTGAAGTTTCCGTATGGATTTGGACCCGAATGCACAGGTTGGCCTGTTGGCGCTGAAAAACCTGACTGTGGAGTCAAAGTAGGGGAAGGACCAGATGGCGGGAGGATGTCAGCAAGAATATCAATTTCTCCATGAGAAGATGACAGCTCTTGTGGCAAATATTGTGTGTTTGATGTGGGAGGCTGAACATCTGCTATTGAATATGGAACCGCTGAAAATGCTTCCCTGAAACTGTGTGTAGAACCTGGGTGAAGTTCAGTAGTTTGATTCACTTCAGTTTGAAAAGATGCAGCAGCAGCAGATGCAGGCTGTTGGGGCGAGATGGTGTCAGTAGTACGAAAGGCCTTGAAAGGAGAGTCGCCGAAGGGGTCATCAAAAGACTGCATCACAGACACTAATATCAGTATCAAGCTTGCATAGCCACAACAAAAGGATAAGCAAACTTTGCCATAACAAAGAAGAAAGAAAAGCCAATTGTTAAATCCACTTGACAATCGATTAGAAAATCATTTAAATTTCAAATTTTCTTTATGCAGAATACCTAGCAAAATGCTCTTAAGAGCATACATTCGCTTTTTACAGATAGTGGGGAATATGATGCAGCCAGATATATCATTTACAATAAGGAAAAACTGAAAATACCCTAACATCAACTCTTTGCACAAACCTGACTGACAACACTAGAGATAGGTTGAGCTGCAGAAAAGGATGTTTCTGAAAAGTTTGTCTGAATAACAGCCGAGTTAGCAGGTGTTGCAGGCATGATTGCTAATGGATTTGGAGCAAAAATATCTGATAAGGAACCAATTAAGTCCATCTCAGCATTGTTTGAGGCAACAGGGGCAGTTGAGGCAGTGGGAGCAGCTACCACAACAAACAATGAAATACATGATTTTCTAAATATACAGCATTAGCAAATGAAAAACATAAGAATTGAATCCCTGCAGGTCATACCTGATATAGAACTGCGCGGATCAAATTCATCAGCTACTTCTGGGACTGCAGGAGATGCAGAGTGGCCAGATGTATCTTTAAGGATGGTTGGAGAAGATGCTGTGGAAGCTAGCGGAGAAGCAGCTTTGGGGACTGGAGGAGAAGATACTTGAGGAGCTGGCGGAGAAGAAGATAAAGGAGCATTTCCGCTTTCTCCATTCCTTCATAAAAAGACAATTAGACTAATTAATAAAGCAAGGATGATGACTTGCAAAACCTAAACAATTGGCAACATAAATATACCTGTCACCGTAGGCAGGACTTCGAGAATCAGTGACTGCTTCTTCATAGCTTGGAGGAGCCCCAAGATTTTGTTCAGAAAATTTACGTTCAAGCCGTCTAGCAATGCTGAAAATTTTTCCAATGAGCCATACAAAGTTAACATCTAAATCTTTATTGTTGTTAAAACAGTAACTTCTGAACACCTTCAATTACATATACCTTCCATCCTGTGAGTTATCATCAGCTCTGCCAGCACCACTACCACTGCCAAAAATACATCAAGGGAACATCAATCACATTTTCACGACATAAATACTATGGCAGAATTTTCTGTGTCCAATAATATATTCGACAAATTATGCAATTGATGCATGCTTGAGACATTATGCAGCACATATTCATGATATATTTAACAATGAAGGTTCCATTCTTCTCTTTCTTGCCTTTGAATCTTTTAAATTCCTTTTACTTTCACTTAAATCAATTTCCCTATTCTGATCATTCCTAATGTAATATACAGCAAACTACAAATCAATACTTTGACATCATCTTATATTAGAAATTTCTCTTGCTTCATCTAGTAAAGTATTTGGAATGATGAAGTAAGATGTCAGAAAGTTAAAACAAAACTGAGTTTGGCGATGAATCTGAAATCACAATTCATCATAAATGAAAATATTTTAACTAAAAATATGGGATAAATATCTCAAAAAGAGGCAAAATACCGGGATGAGGTTTGGCCATCATCATCAAAAGCATGATCTCTGACCACATCAGCACTCCTTCCTCTTGATCCATAGCCATCTATGCTGCGACTTCTTCCTCGATAATCATCATCCCTATATCCATCACGGCTATATGGGTCTTCGTAATCTCTTCCATAACGGTCCCCATCACGGCTATTGGTATCACTATATCTTCCATACCGATCATCATCTCTGTAGTTGTAGTCTCTTTCTCTACCATATCCATTTCGATCTTCATCCCCGCCTCCATACCTGCCATCATAACGGTCATCCTCATATCTGTCGCCATATCCTCCAGAACCAGAATATGCACCAGGCCTATACATCCCACCAGCTGATGTGTTGCGAAACCTAATAAGCAATCAACATAACAAATGCACAAGGTTATAATCTTCAGTCAAGAACCCTATTGCATTCAGAAGCAGGAAAGAGCGAAACTGAGAAGAAACTATAGAAAAACACAATCAAGGGGGTCTAATCATTGTGATGGTTGAGAAGCCACCAATAAAATATAAAATATTATCCTTCAATCAATGAGGTGACATAACAAATGCATACATGAACAATAAACCTCTAGAGAAATAAAACATTTAATAAAAAAATGAAAAATAAAACTCACTTGTCTCTGTTAGCAGCAGCCTTCTGTCTAACTTCAGCTATCCTTTCCTTATCATTCACCAGGACTACTAGACTCTGCGATTTCCTTCTGACGTTGTTTCCCTGATCCCTTCCACTGGAATCAATGTATTGAAAATCTGCTAGCGTCTATGATACAGGAAGAGAAAACAAACACATTACGATGGTCAGCCAGACAGTTAAGGAAATAAAAAACTTGACACCATATTATTCTGAAGCTGGATTAATAAATAGTAACTCACCGATATCTGATAGGCATGTTCCCTTATCTCGTCTATAATGCGGTCTGATCCATTAGCAGCAAGATATTCCAAAACTGTCAAGCCCTTGTACACGTGCCGCCAGTTTTTACCAGTATCATTAATTCGTTTCCAAACAACTGCCATTATCATCTGGTATTCATGACTGCATTAATTGCTCAAATATCAGTTCCTACGTACAATTTTACCAAGGAGAGCTCAGCTAGGACAACTTATGAAGCTTACTAATTTCTGGATGCATGAGCAATTTCTGCAAGAAGTGTTCCATGAGGACCCCAGGGCTCATTGCTAGTTGCATCAAGAACCTACAAATGAAACAAAAAAAAAATTATTTCATCACAAACATAAGAACTCTCAAACATAAAAAATATCAACATTTAGACAGAACTCATACCTTCTGCTCTATTCCAGGAACTTTGAGCACTTTCTTGTTTACCCCTCTCTTACTGCAGACACAACCAAAAGCTTATCAAACGCATGCATATGTAATATAGAAAAATTCGACTAGCTTAATGTGCTATTCTTCACAGCTTCGCATACAGATGACAACGTTGTTATGTGTAAACACATTGATTTAAAATTAAATACAATTTTGAAGGTGGACAGATCAAGACATGAGAATCAAATCTTACAGATCGCGAACAGTTTGATCAAACGCTTTCTTCATTGTTTAAAGAATCTACCGCAAGCACTTATCTTTGCACCTATACTCGCGGTAAAATCCAATGCAAAACGAGTCTCTAACCTGCAAAAACAGAAACAAAAAGAATGTCAATAATCCAAATATCAGACAGTTAAACCAAAGCTTAATTTCCCTAAATTAATAAATGATCTTCATTTTCTCGGCTAACAATTAAACCAAATTCAACTTCAACAATCAATATCAAGCATTAATCTCAACAACCCAATCATTTTCAATAATGAAATCCAACCATCTGCAAAACACAAATAAACTAAAAAAAAAGTTGAAAATGAAACCCAAAAATACACAAGCAAACACCACCTATTAACATTTCAACAATCAAAACCAAGCACAATTCACAAACCATTATTTCCAATCAAACCAAGATTCCAAAACAAACAAATCCTCGAAATTCAACATAACACACCAAAAAATTAGCTGAATTTAATCAATAAATAACAAAACCAGATCTAAACAAAATCCAAGTGCATAAAAATCAACAGATAGAACACAAAACAGAGCAAGAGATTCAACCTTTATCAAAAAATAAGAACCTTCAGATCTGAAAAAACGATTAAAACTCCCACAACACCACCACTAAAAATAATAATAAAAAAATATTGTTTCCTTTCGTTGAGAAAAGTCACAGAGAGAGAATGAGAGAATTAATTGGTGTGTCTCTGTGACTATTGGTGGTGGTGCTGCTGTTGGGTTCGTGTTGAATTTTGGTTTCAATTAAATTTTTTGGTTTCCCGAATTGAGTTTGAATAAATTTGTTGGTAATTTTACTGATTTTTTAGAGGAAAAAAAAAACCGAAAAAGACAGCCCAATTACACGCAGAATTTTCAGGAGATTATTTTTAGTAAAAAATTGTCTTTAACTTTTCATGTTTTATTGATTTTATTATGCCAACAATTTGGTTTAGGTTACCTAAAAAAGCACATAATTCAATGTAGAGCTAGTAATTTCAATTCACGAATCGTAATCGCGTCAGTATTTTTTAATATAAATATTATAAAATTTAATTTTTATTATTTATGTCATATCGAATCGTGTATTTATTAATTGAATTATAAGATAAAAAATTATCAACTGTTCATTAATCCTATGTATTTTCAAAATTAGTCCGCTCAACCGATGACTTATGCCGAATTTTTCTAATCTTTGGGAGAAAGATTTATCATATTGTTATTTATTAAAAATATGTTACAATTTACTATTAAATAGATATTGTGTTGTTTTACTCGTTTAATTTTTTATATTACATTAAAATAATAATAATAGTTTTAAATTACAATTTATATTTTTTATGTATAATTATTATTTATATAGTTCAAACAATAATTCGTTAATTTATTCGGGTGGATAATTAGGTCGGATTTAAATTATTGCTTATTTCTGTCTTAAAAAAGCTCATGTGAGTGGTGGCTGGATTAATAAGGAGGGAAATGTGACCATTTATAAATAATAGCTATAGCATTGCTGAAAGTTTAATATTAAAATTATTAATCCCTCGAATTTTTTATAAAGTGCTAATAAGAGTATAATTATATATATTAGTTATTTCAAAAAAATATTTTTATTTAAAAAGATCCTTCTTTTTTTAATCCAAAAGAGTCCATAACAAACTCGTAACAAGAAAAGAGGAGGGATTAGACTCCAAAACATTGAAATCAGACAAAAACTCGGAAGCTCTAGCAAACTGATTCGTTGATCTCCTAACAAAACGAAAGAAACTTAGTTAACCTTGGCAATTAGACCATGATAGTTTTGTATAATCTGCCCACAAATTAATCTTTCATGACTAACACTTTGAACGGAATAGACTATAGCTTCAGCGTCGGATTCGATTATGACACGACAAATGAATTCTTCCACGCATCACGTCTATTTAAAATATCATTTAATTTACCTATTTGGTATAAAAATTACTTAATATATTAAACTTGTCACTACCTTTTTTTTACGAGTTGTTATGTTAATTTATATATAGGTAAATTAAACATTCTGTAGATAATTCTTGCTTTATAGAAAAGAAGATCTACAATAGAAGGTGGTTTAGCTTAAGGTGTTCAGCGAAGCTGATGGACGACAAGCAGAAGCATGGACGACATGTTTGAAGGAAATGTGTGATGACATATAGTTCCTTCTTTGGACATTTTCCAATTCAGTTTGAAATTTTTTTGTTGTTATTTTTTCCGGCGGTTCTTTTTTTGTTTTATTGAGTAGAGCTTAGCATATAAATACTCCAAGTCTTGTTTTAGTAGACTTAGCATATAAATATCCGTCGGTAGGGTATGAGTTCATCTCTCTAGGTATTCGAAAACCAAATCCGCTTATACAAACGGATTTGGGTAAACTTCTAACTAATTTAAATTATAGAAGAAAGATTGGTAGTTCATAATCGAACTCATTTTTTTATAAATGGATTTGGATAGCAGTTTTTAGCAGATACTCGAACTTCCTATTCATTTACATAATAAAATGAATAGTAGTAGTCTAGAATCGAATTCAAACTCTCACCCAATGTAAGATGCAATTTACCATTGCATCAGTTATATTTCTTGTAAATATGAGATATTATGGTATGTAATTTTAACATTTTATAATTTTTTTAGTATAAACAAATTTTTAAATAGGTAATGAGTACTTATGAGTAGTATTTTATATTATGTAAGCGAGTTTGAGACAATTTTAGATAATTAATATATCAAACGAGTATTGATTCAAGTTCGATTTTTAAAATTTTCGTAAATATTCTATCCGATTACATCCCTAATATTGATAGTCTGGAGGAAGAAGATTTGGAGTTTCCTGACATTTATCTGAAGTTTTTTAAGGGGACAATAGGCCAAGTATCCCACTACCCTTTTGTAAATCTTTCTCTGCTTGCACCTTAATTTTTTTTTTTTGATTAATGATTATTGTTAAATAGGAATTATGAGTTGATAATTGCTCTTTTTATTTCAAATTATATACTATTTAAGATTTTACATATATATTAATAATATAATTAATATTTTTTTAATTTATGATTCATAACTACTGAATATCTTATTTGAATACATTGAAAAAATTACTAAATTAAATTTATATTAAAAAAGTAACATCAATGAGGGTAATATTGAGACAAAATATTAAATTATGTATTAAAAGTGTAAAATAATATATAATATAAAAATATACATTTTTAATGACATATTTTGGAACGGTGAGAGTATATTTTTGTTTCCAGGATTTTGGGTTGTCATTTCGAGAAGTACACAAATATGACAATTGAACTCGAAACCTACGGAGAATCCGTTCCGTGTCCCCATTTTGATCCCGGTTTGGCCGGGTATAAGGACGGAAACAAAGATTCCTCAATAAAAAAAATTGGGGATGGGAGCGAGGATGGTACAGTCACTGACTCACTATCCTCGCGGAGAATTCCTGACCCGTCCTCATTGGGTTCCCCGTTGGAAATCCTTGTTCCCCTTCGGAGAATAACCGCTCTAATACTTATTATTACTACTTATCTCACACACATGTTATTATTATATATAATATCTTTTAATAGATATCATATTTTAAATATTAAATTTTAAATTATATATATATTATTATATATACTTATTTAAAAAATAATAATTTGAAATTTTTTTGTTGAGAATGTATTTCACATCACATAAATATAAAGTATTAAGTTGTTTATAATAATATGAGTTATGAACCTTATATAAACCAATTAATTTTATATTAAAGAGTTTTACAATATGCATCGTTCATAAATTCTTACATGAGTGTGAGCCTATGAACTTTTATATGATATCAAAGTTATTTAGCTTAACGACAATAAATTTTAAGGTCTGTAATGAAATATACTTGACTCAGTTATACTTGGAGGGGAGTGTTAATAATGTATTTCACATCAAATAAATACAAAAATATAGTTTATAATAATATAAGTTATAAATTTTTTACAATTAATTTGTATCGAAGAATTTCATGACGTATAAAAAATACACACATATGTACAGAAGTATAAACTTTTACAATTTCTTTTTGTAAAAAGAACTAATAATTACTTTCTTTTTTTTAAATCATCTCACTATAAACACATTGGCCCAATTTAATTCGGGTTCAGGGCGAGAGATACAACTCCTCCCTCACAAGGGGCAACTTATTCAGGAATCAAAATTAGGCGCTACTCAAATCCAAGACCTTTAGATGGGCTATATTGCCACTCCGGGTACGCCTAGTGAGTAGTATTAATTACTTTCTAAATTTCCTAACAAGAACAAAAACTGTGACAAATGGAACCCAACATTTGATTGTTCGTAAAGCAACTTACATAAAAGTCAAGCCACCTTTTAAATCACAAAGATCACACCATCTTATCATTAAAAAAGATCAACTTGAAACCTTCCAACTCATGCACCATAAAGCTAGAGAATTGTGACAACTTGCTTGGGATATAATTGGCTGTATATAAAACAAAAAGACTAAAGAAACACATTGGTAATGTGGAAGAATCGTAATTTTTAGGCAAAAAAGTGCAATAATTCACAAATGCCAATCCAAATTACACAAAATCAACACTAACCCTAACCCAAACCCCACTCCTTTTGACATATATTACATCTTTTAACGTCTTGTGGTTGAAGCCTGACAGGGACTTCCTAGCTGTTACTTCACCTGCTCCTTAGATCAATCAAGAGATAAGGTTGGAAGCATCCAAACATTATTGTAGGGTTAGATATAATCGAACCGAATCGATGAACCGAATTGAATCGAAGTAAATTTAATTCTGCGGTTCGATTTATTTGGTTTGTTTGGTTTTATTTATCGGTTTGTTTGGTTTATTTGGTTCGGTTTTAATTTTTGAAAATTGAATAAATTAAACAAACCGAAAATTTAAAAAAAATTGAAAAAATATATTTTAAATATATTAATTTATTGAATTAATTATTAATTTTGATATTATTTAAATTTTAGTTTAATACTAATTTAGACAAAATAGAATAGCTAGGTTGCAATTAAATTAAAAAAAATAACTAAACTCTTTAAAATAAGTAAAAGAAACTAAAAATAAACAAATAGAAAATATTTCGATTAAATCAACCACTTTGGTTCAGTTAAAACCAAATTAAAATTTGGCTCAATTTGTTCGATTTTCACAAACACTTCGCTTCAATTTTTTGATATCAAATCAAACTGATGGAACATTCACTTTTAATTGCAAGGAGACTAAAACTATATGAATTAAAAACAGTACACAAACAAAATAGTAGAAAATAAAAGTGTTGTGAAAAAAGATACAATAAAAGAGATACGACAAAGGAAACAGCTGCACCCGTGCCTCATCTATCTCCATCACTAATCTAGTTCTTGCTTATCTTTTATTGCTGCAAATTTGATCATGCTATATTTATATTTCATTTTTCACTTCAGTCAATATAGTACTGCTATTCTTTTATGAACATAAGAACATTCTGATTAGGTGGAGAATGCATGGCGACTCACCTTTTTGATCTTCTACAGTACTTGACCACTGCAGAGAACTGACGAAGAGAATGAAATACCAAACACGAGACTCGACAAAAAGATGTTCGAAACTGGATATTTCCGGCAGAACTGCACTGCACACAGATGTAATAATCAGACCTGCACACATGGCTTATGAGTCCAAACGAAAAAATAAAGTTACAATGTGGGTTCTGCAGATCACATTACTGCTGAGAATCTGAGATTGCATGCAATTTTTTACTTGGAGATAAAGTGGAAAGTGAATCAGTTTAAGTTTTTTGTTTACTCGACAAGGCCACATGCTCCATATCTAAGTATCGTTCGAATTACTCGACTAATTACTTAAATGACCGCACTGAATAGTGAAAGATCTGCAGAAATCTCTTCTTTTATTACTAAATTGATGATCACCTCCAGGCATATAAAGCACAAGAAGGTCCAAGAAACAAATATGCGAACTGTGATACGTACAAAGCTCAATCAAACATAATGTAATGATACATACAATAATAAATTAGATTGAGGAATCAATAAAAATTTAACAAAAGAAACTGATCAAACTGAACCGCTACTTCCAAGTTCCAAAATCTTGCTTTGCTCGACAGTTCTGATCTTATTTTGAAACCAAGTGAACACAATAAGATGAAGACATGCAATAGTAGGTTTTGGCCTGATGGATTAATCTCGTAACTCTCTGGTGCAAAATTCTGAGACTTATTCGATGAACTTGGTATGGAAGTTTGATGTGAATAACTTTTACTCTTGGAACCTTCCTTTATCTGTCTAAACTGAAATCTGCAATTTGAACACACCAAGGAGTTAAAAAAGATTCATCGAAAAATCAATTAATAATTTAAAAGATGATTGAACTTTGATTAAAGTTTTTAATTACTTACTTGATTTTTGAACTTCTGTCACCGAGCCTTTTGGGTTTAGTAGTGTGTAGGTGGTGGAGGTGATGCATAAGTGTAAACTGGGGGCGGAGGAGATTTCACAGGTGGAGGTGGTGAGTGGTAGTAGTAAGGAGGAGGTGGTGATGGGGATGGAGGAGGTGGGGACTTGTAGATGTACGGTGGTGGAGGAGAATGAACAGGGGGAGGTGGAGATTGGTAAACATATGGTGGTGGAGGGGAGTGAACGGGGAGTGGGGGAGACTTGTAGTAGTATGGTGGAGGAGGAGATGGTGATGGTGGTGGTGGTGATTTGTAGTAGTAGGGTGGTGGAGGAGATGACCATGGTGGAGGTGGAGATTTGTAGTAGTACGGTGGGGGTGGAGAGTGTACTGGTGGAGGTGGTGACTTGTAGTAGTATGGTGGCAGAGGAGATGGTGATGGTGGAGGTGGAGATTTGTAGTAATAGGGTGGAGGTGGAGAGTGGACTGGAGGTGGTGGTGATTTGTAGTAGTAAGGTGGGGGAGGGGAATGGACTGGTGGGGGCGGAGACTTGTAGTAGTATGGTGGGGGTGGGGAATGGACTGGAGGAGGTGGCGATTTGTAGTAGTATGGCGGGGGAAGAGGGTGAACCGGTGGTGGAGGTGACTTGTAGTAGTATGGTGGAGGCAAGGAGTGGACTGGTGGAGGCGGTGATTTATAATAGTACGGCGGTGGAGGAGGAGACTTGTAGTAGTAAGGAGCGGGAGTGGGTTCGGGTTTAGGCTTTGGCTTCTCGCACTCTTCATAAGGCTTCTTAGAAGCAAAAGCAAAAGCCTTAGCTTGAAGAACGACCTCGTACTTAGTCTTAGATTTCACCTTAAGTGGAGCACCCACGTTGCCCAAATGGTAGTCAGTGGGAATATTGCAAGGAGAGTCTTTAGGAGCAGCATGGAGCTTCGCAGAACAAACATG
>CANYCX010540145.1:0-12442 GCA_948193385.1 Breynia disticha f. nivosa
CTCTCCAAATTCAACCATTAACAAAAACGAAATTCACAAGTTCCAATTCGTAAAACCTTACCAAATTAAGCTTCCACTTCGATCCTACAGCTTCCAATCACCAAGGTTCGACGAGTTCTCGGTTTAGCTAAGGTTTTGAAATTTTGGTTTAAGGTTTGGAAGGTTCAAACGTGAACTTGGAATGGAATTGAGAAAGAATTCATACGTTAACATATATATATCCATTCTTGATTTCACCATTTTGCCCTTGGCTCTACCCTCGGTCATCCTTTTCACTTTCTCTCTCCTGGTTTTTCCTATCTTCTCTGAATTTCAATTTCTTAAAATATTCTACACTCTCCCACCAATATTTAATTAAAAATATCTTGCGAAAAATTTATTCGCATATTTATAAAATAATTCAAAAATTATAAAAGTTCTTAAAAATGGAAGGCGTTACACAGATACCCGGGTCATCCTGTGTGGAATTTCATTATCATTGACATATCATTGCATAGATTGCATTTATGTCATATATTTGAGATATGTGTGATCTGGTTTTGCTGTGTGCCTATTTATATACGTGATTCCTATGTGGATGATAAATTGCTATTTGTTGATATTGTTGTATGCAATATAGTTCAGCCGTGTGCTGTGCTTATACCTGTGTGGATTGTTTTGTTTTGTCTGGCCTATGGGGATGCCTAGGGACAAGATAGATAGGCACGTTCTAGTGCTATTTTATTTTTTCCCCTGCACATCATTTACGTTATAAAGCTAAGAATACTTACTAAGTATTGTTTATACTCACCCCATTATTGTTTTAAATGATTGTACAAATCGTTGGTAGCTGCCTATCACTGGACTACAAAGTTGATCGATACCTTTCGAGCTTACGTCAGAGGCCGAGTTCAAGTTTTCATTTTTGTGATTTTGTTGTTGTACATTTTTGTCCATGTTTGTAATTGTTGATCTTTTGAGTTTGAAATGTTTTCAAACTTCTTTCGGTTTCCATTGTGAAATATTTTCAGGTTATTAATGTTTTGGGCCGAGTTTGTATAAAATGAAGATTGTATCTTCTCTTTACTCTGATTTCTGTCTGATCTTATTATTATTATTAAAGGATATTGTTTATCAGGTATTATTATTTTATAAAAATGAGCTTCACAATTAAAATAGTAAATATTTTTTCAAAAAATAAAAATAATTTTATATGCTAAATACAAAATTTTAGAAAACATAAAAAATGTACATATCCTACATATATTAAGTATATATTCACAAAACAAAAATATTTAAAAAAATTCAAGTTTACTTATAAAAAAATACAGTAAATTAACATAAAAGTAACATAAATGGACACAAGAAAACTTATATAAAAACAATTTATAGTAATTATATAGTAGCATAACAATGGCTTAAAAAATATTAAAAAATAGACTTAAAATTTAAAAAGTCACACAATATTAAACAATCAATTATACTACAAATAGAAGTTTATGCTAATTTTGATTTAAAATAGTAATTATCTTATCATAACATATTATTAAGTTAACATACATAAGGTCATAATTTCTGAAAACAAATCATAAGTTTTTCTTAAAAACACAAGTTTATGATAGGTATATATTAACTCAACAATAACTTACAAAAAAGCACAAAAAAATATTCATTTATACTACTAATAAATATTTAGATTAAAATAGTTATTATTTTTCAAAAGCTATGACATACAACAACGTGAAAAAGTAAATAAAAGATACTTGATTATTGTAGTGAAAGAATTAATATCTTCAAAAAAAAAATTGTGGCCTCCTTCTACGCGCACGATAGATGAGTTGAAGGCATGTTATCAGTTAGTCTGCCTTGATGAATTGAGTCTAGAGAAAGGTACTATTTTTTTCTCTATACGTAAAAACTGATTCACATTCATGATTAGCATTTCCTTAATTGAGTTATTTATAACATAAGGAATTACACCATAAGTCCCTTAACTTGACAAACATATTATCAGTTAGTCTCGCGTAACTCGTTTAGTTATGAGCGAACCATTGACCATTAACATCTCCCACTTTCATATGACTAAAACTTGTTTTTTCAAGTGTCAGGTTTTCTTAATTCATCCAAGTTGTATCATTATTTTATGTGGTGGGTCATGTAACCAACGAATTAAAAATGAGTATATGTGCCTTGACTGGGCTACCCATATATCGTTCTTACGCAAGTATTCTACCTTATATAAAACTACTAGTCTGCCTTGATACTAACAACTATCCAACATGCCCTAAATTTAAACGTGTTGATTAGAGGTATACTTTGCAAATATATCAAGACAATTGAATAGTATCAAGCTTCTTCAAAGGAATGTAGATTTCATAGGGTAATGTGTAGAGATCCACTTGATTGCTACTAGGTCTCACATTAGATAAAATAAGACCCTTTTTAAATTTTTATCATCCATATGGAATATGCCATGGTGTCATATTCCTTCTTATTAAGAACATATGCCATATATTTGGAGATATATATCACTATACTCAGGTGTCAGACTTCAATGAACTAACATTTTCCCTTAGTCCACTTTAAGTCTCCATAATATTAAGACCATCTTTGATTTTAGTCGCTTACAATTGTAGCTATCATGGGCTCAGCCACGATGTAAAATATTTATTTACAACATTCATTATTTTATCTCAGTAGGAATGAGCTCTTTATAACCTCATCTTAGGATTTTCTCAATCAAAAGTGAAAATCTAAGCTATCAACCTATGTGAGTGGATTTTCTCGCTCTACATACTAAACCATACGAAATAGCTTCATGTGTATCACTAGATATGTCCAAGACATATGCCAAATCTTGCAAAATTTCAACATTCATCCATTATTAAAACTTGTGTGTTCTTTTAAACTTAAAAGTTTACCATTTTCTTATTCTATTAAGTCATCTTAGACTTCACGTGAAACTTGATTTCACCTTAGAAGGTCACTTATTTTGTGGTAGTTAGTTTTGATACTAATTACACTAACATTCCTCATGCACAACCTAGTACAAAAGAATTTTCAATTGTATGGCTATAAAAAATGCAAAAGTTTAGTGTATCCAAAATCCACTAGGAGCCAACTTTTCCGCAGGTATCACACGCTCGAGCTCTACCAAAAGAATGTCCCAGCACCATTTACTGTCGCTCTGCACACATATACATAGCTAAACAATGATGAGTATAAAGAATACTCAATAAGCGAATCCCTAAAACTGTTATGTTGAATGCGCAGGAGAACCTTCGACCTTTGCGGCCTAACCTCCACACAAATATAATTCATTAAGTCTATAAATCAATAAACAAACCATGCAAGGTCAAATAATTCATAACCATAATGTTTTAGTATTTAGCACAGGGGGAACTTCGGCCCAGACAACCTAACCTCCTTAATGGCTAGTTAATGTCGTGTCACATACAAAATTTTGTGTGTTTTATGTGTTAAAGAAACCTTATAAATTATTAGGATACTTCGGATATGCATTAGTATGTTATGCAGGCCAAAATTAGGTTTCCTGGGCACACAAATGTTTGCCAACTGAATATTAATGTAAGCTTACTTTGGTAATGTACGTTATCTCCCTCAATGATGTACGTTACCTTCTTCTAGAACCATTCTATCCAAATTCTAAGTCTTTTCTTTATACATACACATATCATTCAATATTTGGCATACCAACAACCATCAAAGCACTCATACCATTCCCTTATACGCATAAATCATCACAACTAAGCAATAAACACATGAATAACACACTCAAATCAAGATCAAAACAACAATCATAACCACCAATATCATCCACCAAACATCATTTCCATAATTCATACTTATAAACAAACCATCATCAAACTTACATTTATTCTTATGTTTAATATTCCACATATACAACACCATTTGTAATCACACATCAAGCTATTCAATCCATACTCACATTCCCATACACAATTGCTTCATCCAATGCCCATACACACATATACTCATTCATGCCCATAACATTCCAAATTTCTTACATAAATATCAATGATAAGAAATGAATGGATGCATTTATGAAAATGCAAATGCAACCACACAATGCATGCTCAGGAGCCTCAAACTTTGCAGGAGATATACTTCACTCAATCTCTATGACTTTTCATATAAGGAGAAGCTTCACTCATCCTTGTGCATATTGGGCCAAACCCCTTGTTTTCATATAAGGAGAGACTTCACTCATCCTTGCGCATATTTGGGCCAAATCCCTTGTTCTCTTATAAAGAGAGTCTTCACTCACCTTTACGCATATTGGGCCAAACCCCTCTTATATGAAGACATTCATACAATGATGCTCACACATTGCCACATGAAGTAAAATGAATGTGATACAATCCATTTTACAAAGGCCACTAGCCACACACAATTATTATAAATGAGCTTCTTGCATAAATGGTCTAAATCAAGCCTCAATTCACATATTAACCATTCTATACTTTACATTACACATCTCATGTAATCATATCACTTTCCTAACAATCCAAACAACACTCATACCACTTCCATATTTTCCATACAATTAAATTACAAGCGTATCTTTCTTATTAGTAAGCATCCATCCCTACAAACATCATTCATCCATACGGTCCTTGAGACACAAACTCACTCCAATTTTCACCAAGAAGTAATATGCATACAATAATCAAACATTCATAAATAAAACACATCAAAGTAAGTGGCAAGAGAACTTACTTTGGGCTCAAAGACTCAGTTCGTCGCCCGATTCCCGAGTCGGGTTATGAATGCCAACACCTACATACATTAGATCACATTGACCATTAATTAACATACAGTGTACCTTATTTTAACCTCCCCGACTATTTTTTCCAAAATCCCAAAACTTCCCTAAAACTCTAATCTCTTAAATCTCACCAAATCTTATGTTTTAGGTTTAAAGGCTTATGGAATCATAAACTACAATGAAAACCTATCAAAACCCTACAAAATACAGCTACTTTTAATCACATTTTAGATCGTGATTGAGAATTTACCTGCTTTCCCGTCACTTTAAAACCTAGCGATATTAGAGATCGATTGGAGGGCGGATGTGTTGTTAATCTGCTGGAAATTTACTGTTTGTTGGTAGGGTTTGGTGTTTCGAAGGCTCTAAGATGATGATTGGAGGGTTTTGAGAGAGTTTGAGTTGTTGGGAGGGAGTTATGGCTCGGGTTTGGTTGTTTTCGGACATTTAATGACATGTTCGAACCCCTGATAACATATGATTATTGTCTAAATTAACGTACGTTAGAAAAATACAGATTCTAGGAAGTTGTGATGAATAACGTACGTTATTCATTGGAATAACGTATGTTATTCCACCAATTCAACAATAAAGTACGTTAATTCAACAACTAACGTATGTTACTTGTGTGCAGGCTGCTACACTTAGCGATTTCTGACCTCTTTCCATTCGAACATCGCTATATGCCTCTACATACCTTACCCTAACGTAATCCTACATTATTCTATATTAAACGGACATTTTTTGGGGCATTACAGGGACTTTGAATTCCTATTACTTAGCCTTTTAGCAAAAGTAAGAATTAACATAAGGATGCATTCATCACTTAGTTTTCATGACATATGTTATATTTGGATGTAGTTACTAAAAAGTTATAAATTACATCTCCATTATTCAATAGTGTTTCTACTCATTAATGGATCATTTGAACACAATTTTGTTCTAACAAGCCTCTTACTTACTGCTTTATCTAATCCTACTTATAGATTAGTAGTACTAACTAATTAATAATTGCTTAGAATAAATTATTTGGTCATTGTATGAACAAATCATAAGCTTTTTATAACAAGTTACTCTCTCTCGTACACAACAAGAATCATTTCATAAAATTGTTTGTTTGTTTGAACTACAATTCAATATAGAGTATGTTACCCAAATAATTGTTATGTTTCCTGGGTACATATAATACTTCTACTTAAGAAACTATTCATAAAGTTAAAATGTTTATGTTTTGGCCTTGCTAAAATTATTCTAATTGCATTTATGTTACTCTCACAAAGTGGACAACAATTTTTTAGAACTATCCTAAAAATCTCATTTCTAGGATTTACCATATAAGCATTTTTACTATGTCAATTCTAGTTAAGTGTGTACCTCTTTACACATAAAAATAAGAATTGACTATTTACCTCTTTGGTGTTCATTATGTTATCACAATAAATTTGAATATACTAATAACTCCAAAACTCACAAGGTTATATGACATTATCATAACAAATATGAATATACCATCTAACTCTAAAACTCACAAGGTTGTATGACGTTATCATAACAAATATGAATATAGCAACTTAGTCTAAAACTCACAAGGTTGTATGACATTATCATAACAAATATGAATATACCAACTAACTCCAAAACTCATAAAGTTTAAACAATTGTATGTTTAACACTTTGTATAATGAACCATGGGTTATGAGCCACAAAAAATTCTTTAAGATTCATATATATAAGGAGCAATCTAATGTTCCTCGTATATGAGAAATCTAAATATTATATGATTATTACATAAATTAATCATACTTAGAAAGTAATGTTAGCTCTCTTTATCACTATTACCATCACAAAGTAGTAACTTAATGGATAACAATAAGATTAGGTTTGACTAATGGTTGCTCATGTATGTCAAACCTCGACATAGTTTTGAATTAGGTAACCCAACATTTTATTAGTCATACAATTTCAATTAGGTCATTAGTCGCCCAATTTTCATATCTTAGTAAATTTAATGCATTAATTTTAGCTAATATAACATGAGACCCATTTAATGGAATCATACTATCACGTAAAATGTGTGAAATTACAAATAATAAATATTATAGCCTTAACAAATTAGAGATCTATTAGTCCATACGCCAACATAAATGTTGTTCTTTATTGAAAGTTAATTGAAATCCCCTTTTAATTAAGTCAAGACAGAAAATTACTAAGCATAGTAGGTTTTGACTTTCAAAACAAAATTTCTAAATGTCAAATGTCTATTACTCCTACATTTAAGTTCATTTATAACATGTCCAAATCATTTTGACTAATAGTTTGATGGACATCCATGAAGATTACTTAATTATCCATTAAGTGGGTTCACCTCTTGATTTTTCATCTTTAAGAAAAGTGAAAAAAATAGAACAACATGAAACTCCAATACACTTCTACTTGTGAGAGATTGAATAATGTATTATCAAAGGTGCAATCATTTGTGTTATTGTAAGCCCTAGCCCAATGGATTGTTTGTAACTTTTATTATTGATTAATAAAATTACGAGGCATTATTTTATCATATCATGTATTGAATTGTGCTATATGTTTGATAAAATATCCAAGAATTTTGATTAAGCACTTGAGGTGTCAAGGTTGAGGGCCTTGATAGTAGAACTTGGAAGATATGAGATTAACATTCTAAATGTCCCTAGTAACTTGTTTCTATGGCAATAGAAATGAATTAAGACTAGTATGAACTTTGTAGATGATCATGTTCTACGGGTCATAGATATTTGGGATATCTAGCAAAGTGCATAGGTACAATGTAGAGCATTGTATTTGGAGAGCGATCACCATTTGCAATGTCAAATGTTATCCTTAGACTAGAAATCATTGTGTCTCTTGTTATGATTTTTAGTATACTTTGACATACGCCTAATGTGACCATAAAAGGTTGACAAGTATTGGTATGGTACGAATCATAAGTAAGAGCAGGAGTGAAGTGAATGGATTGGCCCTGTCTATGAGAGATGATATCACTGGCCGCTTGATAGACAAGATTGGAAAGAGTGTATAGCCACACCCGAATGAAATAATTATGTCATTTATTCAAACTTATTAATTTTGTCATAGAGATCAAGAAAAGTGATTTAGCATCAAATAAGGTTATTAGCGACACGCCTTATGCTAAATCAAGATGTCAAGGTAAAGTGATTTATTTGAATTGTAGTAGGGCTGTTGACACCGCTCGTCAGCTAGTTAATTTAGGGTGATCATAGTGTCTTACTAGAGACTGCCTATGATATTAGTTATTAAACTCATTACCTTTATTAACTATTCCTACAGATCGCACATGGATGTCAAAAAACCTAAAAGGGTATTTTCAGTTTTTCACATTAGGTCAAAATTTGGCTATTGGGCCGGATTGGGCATTTGGGCCAATTTTGGTAATTGGGCCCAATATGGATGAGAAATAATATTTCTTGCATGATTTTTAAGATAATGATTATTTATTAAATATGATGTCTTAAATGAAAATATGTAAGAAATAAGAAAGAGAAAAGTTAGGAACATTGTCTTATAAATTCTTTAAATTATCCACATTGAGGGTCACAGCCAAGTGGTTCAATTTTAAAGAGATTTGAATTTGAATTAAAGACTTACAAGTCGTAAAGGTATTAGGATTGCTAAGATTTTTCATTATTCAAATCCCTAGTCTTTAAAAGCACCACTTAACCCTAATTCTCTACACAAGAGAGTGAAACACATGCCACTTCTAAACACCAACATTGTCGTAAGGTTCCACCTAAAATTGAGAGAAAATTTAGTGTTTTTCTTAGGAGAGAAGTGAGAAAAAGTGGCTGGTTATAATGGTTGATCAACGTGTACTTTTCTTTCCACAAGTTCTCATCTGATTCTTAACAAACAAGGTGAATTGTTTACTCTTTTGTGCTAGTACACATTTTGTTTAAGCCGTGTGTTATTGCTGTAAAGGAATCACATCAGGGGTTCGTTCTTGGTGTCAAAAAGGTCACTATAGTGTATTCTAAAGTGGTAGATACTTGGTGTTTCCCTAGACCATATGGCCAAGCAAAGAAACATAAAAGGTGAGTCTTTTTCCATAAAGATTGAATCTTTATATGAACTAGTTGTAAACTGCTACACGTGGCATGTTTTTAGTTGATTTTGTCTAGATCCTTGGTTGTTCTTACGTGTTTTTAATGTTTTATTCCGCTTCCAATAATAGTAATTCACATAGGAAAACCAACAATGGTATCAGAGCGGTCATTTAATCACTTAATGCATGTTTTAGTCAATCGGGAACAAGTTTTTGGTTAAAATGTGGGTTGATCTGATTAGGGAAGTTAATTAGGGTTAATAACTGACTTAGAATAGTAGCTTTTGATCCTAATTAATGTAAAACATGGCTGGTCAAATGTTAGCATAATTCTATTTTCATAAAATACAAAGCTAGGTACATAATTGGATGATTAATGTCTATTTGGACATAGTATTAGATCAATTATCCCTAAAATTTGCTTTTATGTACCTGCAATGAGCAGGAATATAATTTCAATTTTAGCCTTGGTAATTGATGGATTTTTGTTTATTATTGAAAATAATGTTATGAATATTCATCGTGGTGATATTTATTATGGATGTGCATCCCTAATGAATGGTTTATATATCATTGACTTATCAAGTCGTATGCCTATTTAAAACATAGAAAAAACAAAGCTAAGTCTGATGAACTTAATCTTTCTTACTTCTGGCATTGTCGTTTAGGACATTCAAGTGAGAAATGCTTGGAAAGACTCCATAAAGATTGAGCTTTTGTAACTTTTGATTAGAAATCATTAGACACCTGCAAATTGTGCATTCGTGGGAAAATGACATACATTCCTTTCAACAAGAACGGAGAGAGAACTAGTGCACTGTTGGATATAATACATTATGATGTATGTGGACTATTAAGTACACAAGCCAGAGGTGGTTATAGCTACTTCATCACGTTCATCGATGATTATAGTCGGTATGGCTATATCTATCTAATGAAGTATAAATCAGAAACCATTGAAAGGTTTAAGAATTTTAACAATGAAGTAGAAAACCAACTAGGTAGATATATCAAAGCGATTCGATCTTATCGAGGTAGCAAAAATATGAGCCTAGAGTTTGACCAATATCTGCGAGATTGCGGTATAGTACTATAATTCACACCTATGGGAACACCTTAGTGGAATCGTGTGTCCAAAAGGAGGAACCGAACCTTGCTAGACATGGTTAGGTCAATGATGAGTCAAAATGGTGTCCTAAAATCATTTTAGGGTTATGCCATAGAGACTGCGGATTTTCTGCTGAACAGGTCTCCTATTTAAGCAGCCGAAAAGACACCATATGAGATATAGGCTGGGAAAAAACCAACTTGTCTTTTCTAAGGATCTGGGGATGTGAAGCACATGTTAAAACGTTAAAATTGGACAAGATTTCATCCAAGTCAGTGGGAATATTCATTATTGCTGTAGAGGAATCACATCTGGGGTTCGTTCTTAGTGTCAAAAAGGTCACTTCAGTGTATTCTGAAGTGGTAGATACTTGGTGTTGCCCTAGACCATTCGGCCAAGCAAAGAAACATGAAAGGTGAGTCTTTTTCCATAAAGATTCAATCTTTATATCAACTAGTTGTAAACCGATTACATGTGGCATGTTTTTAGTTAATTTTATATCGATCCTTGGATGTTCTTGCGTGTTTTTTAATGTTTTTGTGAAACTCATTTTTAAATACCTGTTTTCCTGATAATCAATAATCTTTATAAAATAATAAGATATCATACTGAAATCAGAGTGAAATATGAGAAAATAAAAGGAGAGAGAAAATAAAACAACGTTTTATAACATTCCTGGGCCCAAAATAGTTGTTACATAAAAGTTTTACAGCGGAAACAACAAAAGAAGTTTGAAACATTTTCAAACTAAAAATAGTATCATATACAAGATATGTACAAGTATGTACAAAGTCAAAACTGGAAGCACGCAAAAACAGAACAATGGAGCTCGACCTCTGACAACTGCAAGTTCTCACAGAAGATCTGATCACCGCATCTTTGGTTCAGTAGCAGCTATCTATGTCCTGCGCAACATTTAAGACACATAAACAAAGGTGAGTATGTTTTCCAATACTCAGTAAGGTTCGTACGCTATAATTGATTCGTAAATTTGAATGTGCGCAGGGACAATCAATATCCCATCTCGGAATACAATCCTCCCCCTAATCTAATGAAATAACGCAATTAATTCACGTAATCACTCGCAATAAAACATAAGTCGTACATCCTTTCATATTGATTTGAAATCAAATTTCAAACATAATCATATCAATACTACGCAAAACCATCTTGACAATAATCAATGTCCAATAGAATAGCACAGATATGAATACAAGTATCCATATCAAATCAATATCAATTCGTCAATAAGCATTCATAACTCATTCTGTAAAACTCATTTTTAAATACATGTTTTCCTGATAATCAATAATCTTTATAAAATAATAAGATATCATACTAAAATCAGAGTGAAATACGAGAAAATAAGAGGAGAGAGAAAATAAAAAATGTTTATAACATTCTTGGGCCAAAAATAGTTGTTACATAAAAGTTTTACAGCGGAAACAACAAAAGAAGTTTGAAACATTTTCAAACTCAAAATAGTATCATATACAAGATATGTACAAAGTCAACTGGAAGCAAGCGAAAACAGAACTATGGAGCTCAACCTCTGACAACTTGCCACTCCTGTACTGCTTTTATCTTACTAGGATCCAGTTTCACTCCCTCTGCTGAAATCACGTGTCCTAGAAAGTGATAGGGCTAATTATACACGTCTATTCTACTTATATTATAGCGTGTTTTCGTTATATTTTGATAGATAAAATGCATAAATGTTAAAGTTTTCTTATGTTTATGTTGTTATCTAGGTACGCTTGCAAATGCGGGAAATTCGTTATAATTTGATGGAAAATCATAGCACATTGAGCAGACGTATTTCGGGGGAATTGAACACAGAAACCAACATAAAATGGAGTTCAAAGGAATGAAAGAGTTGCTCGGACAGAATACAAGTCTTGATCGAGACATGTTGTACCTCGATCGAGACTCGGTTGAAATAAAAGAATGAAGCGGACAGAAGACCCATCTCGTTCGAGACTCGAAGAGTCTCGATCGAGACTCAGCCAGAACCTAGACAGGACAGAGGCCTCGATCAAGCCTCAAATGGTCTCGATCGAGAATGAAACAGAAGACAAGTAGGATTGGGCAGAAGCCATGTCTCGATTGAGACGCAAGACGATGAGCTAATTAGGCTAAGCAAAAGGCATGTCTCGATCGAGACTTGCGAAAGTCTCGATCGAGACTCGACATGATGAGCAGTTTAACTTGGACAGAAGGTGAATCTCGATCGAGACTCACCATAACCTCGATCAAGATTCATACGTGACTCTTTTATTGGTTAGAATTTTGAACATAATTAAATAGGGGACAAAAGGACATGATTAAGTGGAAATCAGAAATATACCTTATGTCCATACTTTCCAGCAAAAAGGGTCACTACCTTTGAATTTAAAAGGAAAGAAATGCAGAGGCATGGGGGCATCTTGGATATAAAAGGGGGAAGGAA
>CANYCX010540678.1:0-13652 GCA_948193385.1 Breynia disticha f. nivosa
TAAGCAAACATACACCTCAACATCAACACCATTTATTTCAACAGAACTCTTTTCATTTAAAATAATATCCCTCTCATTTATATTCCACATATACATACAATTAATCCAACAACATAACATTTTCACCATAATGCCAATTATAAGCATAATCATCACAATAATTCAACAACATACCATAAAACATTATATCATAATTATAACAAATAAATCTCATTTTCAAAATCACCAATTCATCACTTCACCATTGTCACAAGAATTCAAAATTTCACACAACACATACATTTTAATTCTTTTTCAAAAATATCGTCAACATCAAAATCATACCAAAACAATTCATTTTCAACAGAACACTCGAGAATGGTTGCCTCCAATGTTACTTACCTCGCAAGACTGGCTTATTTATCTGGTTGTGAACTACCCTCGCATTGTTTTAATCCGCCTATGGATAATTAAATGTCACATTTCATCAATTATATGTACAAGAATCATTTTTAACATAGAATGAAAAAAAATGTTATTAAGTTTAATTTCTTAATTCTTACATCTTTTCTCTTTTCCTCTATTCTTCATTTTTATTCATTAATTTACAAGTAAGATTTTAAGTCTCCTAACTTCCAATATACTCTTTCACAACTTACCAAAATGGTAAAATTAAAAAGGAGACTAGTTTAGAACACTTCCTCCGAAAATCGTCAATTTTGTCCTCCTATTTTCCTCAGAAATTTTGACCTCCTAAATCACAATTTAAGCATCAAAACTTGGTATCAATGGATAGTAGACAAGTTAAGCTTTCCAACAAGCTATAATTTGTCCAAATCGGAGTTAAATTGAAGGATTTATGGCACTTTGAAATTAGGTAAGAAAATGAAACGGGATTTAACATATATTCAAGAAATCTCACCCAAATTTTGATTCTTCTATGATTTCTTTTGCTCCAAAATTTCTAGAAATTTGTTAGGAGATGAGTTTGAAATTTTTCAAAAAATTTTGGAGAGGAGAATGAGAATTTTCCGTGAAAGAGAGAGGAGAAAGAGAGGAAGAAAAAGAATTATTTAAGAAGGAGAAAAGAAAGAGAAAAGAAAGGATGTGGGGGAGGTTAATTGCATAATTTGTGATTAATGGAGCACTAATGTATATATCTAATGAGTTTTTCGTGGAAGTGGATGGAGAGGTGGAAAAGAAGATGCTTTCATTCGTCTTGAGTCCATTTTGTTTCGTAATTTATTTTACCACGACACCAAATAAATTTTCGATTTCGTAAATCTCGAAATTCAACCTCTAAATATAATTTTCGTAAACTCCCCGCTATTTATTGCTCATCAAATAATTATTTAAATGAACGCGAAGAATTTTATTATCTCTCCCTTCGTAATAATATACTTGTCGTCGTTTTCCTTTCACGATCGACTTATACATTTACAATTTTTAATTCTTTAAAAAAAATTTATATTACTAACCAAATTATTATTAAAATTAATTCGCGAAAAATTTACGTACATTTTTACGTATTTTATTTATAATTTCGTATTTTATTAAAAATTTTTACAGCATCAACTACCATTTTTCTCTTCACATACTTTGCTAGAGTTTCGGTTACCGAAGCACTGGTCCATCACGTTTTGGCGAGGGTGACAAATTTGTGTTAGTCGTGTTGTAATCGTTTTAGGCTATTTTCTATCGAATATCATTATTTATGACATAAATATTACTAAAATAATAATCTTGTACTCATAAAGTGTGTTTTTGTGTTAGAACTTTCCCCTTATAGTTTCGGCGATAAGGATGGACGGTTCTCTTGCTTCATCTAAAGGCAAAGAGGGGTCAATTCGATCTATGAGAACAATTTATCTTAATTAATTGGATAATTGCATAAAAAAAGTATTAAATGAGTTTTTAGATTGAACAAAGATTGGATATTATTGTAAAGCTTGAGACATGGATCATCATGTTATGTTGAAGAAGATGCTTAAAATAGAAAATGAGGAATGAGATTCACACTAAGAAAATTGCCTTTTATAGTGGTCAATTTTGGGTACATATTCTTACACACCTCTTAATGCAAAAGCAATGTCGACTCTGTAATGCCCCGAAAATTCGTCTATTTTTAAATGAAATAATAATTATGAAATGGGGATGTTAATTCATGTTAATTGATGTTAGAAAATGCTTAAAATCATGTCGAATAATGTTTAAATGAAGTGGGAAGAAAGTGTATATGGACATATGTAGGTCCGGGATCGAAAAGAAGTCGAAAATTGGAGAAAGTGTAGTCTATGACTGATTAACGTGCGTTAATCTGTGAGTAACATACGTTAATCTTTGAGATGGTTGAATAACGTACGTTAGTGGAGAAATAATGTACTTTATTCAACTCATTTTCCCATAAACCCAGATTTTTCTAACGTACGTTAATTGAAAAATAAGCCTACGTTAACGGGAGTCTAGACATGTCATTAAAAGGCCGAGAATAGCCATAACAGGGAGAAAAAACCCCACACTCTCCAAACTCTCTCCCAACTTCAACACACCATTCCTAAGCCTTCCCAAACACCAAACCTACCTATAGACACCTCAATTTCAATGGATTAACAACAAATCTGCCTCTCTCATCAGGATCTCCCACATTAGTGTTTTGGAGGAAAGAGAAGGTAAGGCAATTCTTGATCCTAAGCTGAAATTTGAGTAGAAACATGTGCATTTGTTAGGGTTTTGTTGGGTTTTCATAGTATATTATGATTCCATAAAACTTTAACCTAAAAACACAAGATTTGGTGAGATTTGAGGAATTAGTTTTTGTGGAAAATTTGGGGTTTTGAGGAAAATCAGTGGGATTTGTGGAAATTAGGTACATTGTATGTGAAATGATGTAAAATGTGATTCAATGTGTGTAGGTATCGATATTCGAAACTCGAATCGGGGATTGGGCGACGAATCGGTTCTTGGAACGTGAGGTAAGTGTGCTTGACACTTACTATGGATATGTTAATTCTTGTTTGGTTAATTATATGTTCTAAATGTGTTATTTGTCATATGATAGTGGAAAATGTATGCTTGGATGAATGATATGCTTTGATGTCCATTGAGTGGAAATTTAGGAAAGTTGTTTGGATGTGATTGGTATGCTTTGAAAGTGCTTGATGAAGATACAAAAGTGTATATAAATGTGTTGCGATGAATTGAATGAATGTGAATGCTTATCTTAAGAATGAGTAAGTGTTGGAATGCAAAATGTGTGAGATGATCTATGAGGATGAGTTGTATGATTGTTGGCACTTGCTATGTCTTGTGTTGTGATGAATAAAACTAAATGATGTTTATGTGTTATGTGTCCCTTTGAGGGAAGATTGAATATGTATATGCACATTATGAGTGCTTTGATCTTGGATATTGTGATGAACTCACAAGGGTTATTGTTGATGCATGTGATGATTGATGCCACGAGATGGCCGTGTGAATGGGTGTGCATATTCATGCTAATATGAGAATGTTAAATGTGTGTTGTAGAACCATTAAGTACATATGGTATGACTGAAAATTATGTATGGCTTAAGAATGCATGACTTGCATTCATTAATGATGTAATAGTGTATGGATTTGGAATGCATGATTGACATTCATTCATGACATTGAGAACATTTGCATGAGCACATTTGTATGTTCATGCCTGGAATGAGAAAAAGGGGTAATTGCCCAAAAGGATAAGAAAATGGAGGTTATTGCCCAAATTTGAGAACACAAGAGCAAGTGTCTCTTGGTGTTATGTTTGAGAGGGGGAAGTCCCCTAGTGTTATTTGATGCCGAACGAGAGTTCGATGCCGAGCGAGAGCTTAAAGGCAAAAGCGGGCGTGAGCTCGACTTATGTGTATAAAAAGGGGGTTTTTGCCCAAGATTTGAGAACACAAGAGCATGACTCTTGTTGTTACATTTGAGAGGGATGTGTCCCTAGTGTTTATGCCGAGCAAGAGCTCGATGGAAAAAGCGGGTGAGAGCTCGACTTATTTGTAAAGAGGGGCTGGTGCCTATATGCACGCAACGAGAGTGGACTCTCTCATGATTTGAGACAGCAGAGATCGAGTGGACTCTCTCTTTGACCGTGGTTGAGGCTCTAGAGCACATCATCTGTGTGTGAATGCATTCGCATTACATATGCATTCATGCAGTACATCATGACATGATATCGGTTGCGTGAAAAATGAATGTGTATGGTTTACGATTATGATAAGAGCATGAATTGTGTTTGTTATAATATGTACTCTTGTTGGGTTATATGTTTATATGTTTATATGTTGAACTATATGAGTTGTGGGACATAATGTGAGCTTGTATGCTTTGTGATGAAATGATGATAAGTGTTCATGAATATGGTGATGATGTGAATGATAACTTGACCTAGTTTAAACCTAGCTAAACTATGTTTGTATGCTAAGTTGTGGCGGACATTTAATTGATGAACATGATGTGTTGTGGTATGTTAAAAGTGTAAATTAATATAAGCTAAATGAGTTGATGCATGTGTATAGATGGTGTTGTTATGAGGAGAATGATGCTATGGATGAACTATGAAAAGATAAATGATGTAACGCCCCAAAAAAATAATAAAATTAAATATTAAGAACATTGGTATTAAATCGATAGTAATTTGAAACTAATGAAAAGGATTATGGTGTTCTTCAAATCAAAGATAAGAAAATAGAATTAACTTATAACAAAATAAATTACACATGATGCAAATGGAAATTAATAATTGGACAATTCAGAGTTAACTTAAGGAAATTGAAAGTTAAATGAAATTGAATTGCAAACAGGAGACATGAGTAGGATTTTCAAGTATTTGGCACAATAAAATAACATAAGCTGTGTTGGAAAAGGTTGGGCACGAGGAAGGTCGTGCCTAGTTGATTATGTTGTGCCATGGAGATGCAAATTAGCATGACTCGTGTGTAATGTCATTTGGACCGTGCCAGAGAGAGAGCAATCAACACGAGACATGCTTGGCAAGGTGTTAGGTCGTGCCATAGAAGGAACATAGGCATGAGACGTGCCTTGAAGTGATCGAACCGTGCCATAATTAACTTAGCAGGAGATGTGCCAAAAATGTCAATTGATCATGCCTTTTCTATTTAAATACCGTGATTTATTGTTATACCTTCATTTATTCTAACAACTTATTTTCCTCTCTTATTTTCCTCTGTACTTGTTCCGCTATATGATGAATAGATATAGGTTCTGATTTGGAAGTTTTAGATGGATTAAGATGTGAAATTGCTGAATTGGAGATGTGAAGAATTGTATAAATGGATACAAACAATCGGAAAAATAATGAAATGGATGAATCTAGGGTTATGAAAAAAGGAATTAAGATTTATTGCTTTATAAGTTTTATAAGAGGTTTAATTGCAAAATTCATATGTCTTTATTGAATTTGTATGAAAAATGGGTAATAGGAGCTTAGAATTGGAGCTTGGATTGGAGATAATTTCACGCTGATCTATTGGGAAATTGAGGTAAGTGGTTTATCCCTCTTAAGATTATGCTCATGCATAATGGAAACAGTGTGTTTTGGTATGTATGTTCTAACCTTAAATGAGTTAGTATGCATGTAAAGTAAGTGTCATCACCTACTTATGTTTAGATGGAATTCTTTATGGAAGAGCTTAACTTATTGATAAGAATTGTAGACTCTTAGTGAAACTCATAAAGTTCCTATTGATATATTTTAAAATAAGCTTAGCTTATTAATGAAATCCAGTGACTTGAAAGAGTGAGAATATTCATAAGATATGTTCAAAGAGAATGGGAGCTTAAATATGATTACAAAGAATTTGTATGTTCTTGAATGATTTCACCAATGATATAAGTTAAGAGAGCATGAAAAAGTTATATATTTGTGAGTGTTCTTCACTTACTTTATGCTTGTAATTGTTTGTACACTTACGTAAATGTGATTCCACAAGTGTCCGAAAGCTGAATATATGAAAAGTAAATAAAGGCCCAGTTTGAATTATGTTCTATTGAACATATGAAACTTGATATAGTTTCTTGCTTGTTGTATATTATTATGAGCATGTTTTGGTTGAGAATTGACTTGATGATATTGAGACTGTGGTATGATTTCGTATGCTATTTTGGCTAGAAGCATGTGATGTGAACCCCAATTTCACTTAAATCCATTTTCGAATAAATACGCTTTTCGTACCCATTTTTTAAAACAAACAGTTGATATCAAGTTCGAAGATACATGTAAATATATATGGAATAAGAAAAGTAGCACAAGCATTACATTAAACCAATCCAAATACAAAATAATGTTAAGTATGCGGAAGTAATGGTTTTTGGTTTGAAAGAAATGCAAGTGCTAAAAGCCTATACTGGTATGCGTATGGCTATACAAAAGTGCAAAAGTATGCATCCCCAAAAATCTCTAGGAGCCAACCTATCCGCTCGGTATCACCGTGCAAGCTCCACCCAAAAGCAAGTCCCAGCACCGCTACTGTCGATCTGCAAAATATCCAGCAAAACATAGGTGAGTATTTTAAATACTCAGTAAGGTTGTCCCTAAGTGTCAGTACATACTGGGGTGCAGGGGAATCGTCGGCCTCCGCGGCCTATCTTCCCTCATGGCTCCCTAAAGCCATTTTACCAACAATCATTTATGTGCTTTATTGATTCACTTTCTAAGTGTTTATTCATCCATTCTACGTGTTTATCCACTAAGGAAGCCATGCTAGGTCATTAGGGTACTTTAGATATACATTAGGATGTTATTTAATCCAATTTAAAGTTACAGGTTCAAATTAACGTATGCCTAATTTGGACCCTTAACATACGTAATTCTGGGGTGTGCCCAGGTTGAATAACGTATGCCAAGACCCAAATTAATGTATGCCAAGGGTGGATAATGTATGTTTATTTCTAGAATAAACATATGTTATTTCCTACAGAGCATTCTGCCCGAATTTTTCCTAAGTTTTTGCGTGCATACACTTATCCATTCACTTTAAGCATATCAATCAACTCATAAGGCATCCATATGATTCCATTATACAACTTAGTATTCCATATATATATATATACATCATCATTTATGTTCTTTCTTTAAATCATTCATTTCACCAATAGACATATACTTAGGCATGCTTTGACATTCTCAAGGTTCTCACACAAACATCAATCCACACCTTCAATCTATTCCATCCATAATTATATTTACATATGCAATTACCGCATTTAATCCAATGAACACATAAAATTCATTTATGTCTTTCAACCTTCCAATTCCTCTCACATAACATCAATGATAAACACTAAGTGAATGCATTATGAATATGTTAATGCACTCCACATATAATGAATGTGCTCCAGAGTCCTATTGTAAGAGAGAGTCCACTCTCTTCCTCATTTGTGAGCCAAAGTTCCAATTGTGAGCCAAAGCTCCATTGTGAACTGATGTTCCATTGTGAACTGAAGTTCCATTATGAGCCGAAGCTCCATTTGTGAATCAAAGTTCCATTTCTTTTGTGCAAAACATGAACATACAACAATGCTCGTGCTATGCCATTACCCCATGCCATAATATAAGTTCAAACATTCAAAGTTCCATTCACAACTTGCCATAATGTTTCTTCAAGAAACCTTTAACACCATTTTATCATCTCTTAGCAATATGGTTATCAAACATGCACCATCTTCCCATCATAAAGATCATAACATATAATACGGGGCACTCATCATATCAAGCAAGTGTACAAATGAAACATTATCTTTAGTAAACATCCATTCAACATTATACGCTCATAAGTTTTCTCAAGCCACCATCAAGGCACTCACACATTTCTATTACCCATTTCACGGGATTACAACATATTTCAAACAACCTAATAACACTCATACCATCATTTTGTAGCGTCTCATTCCATTAGTAAGTAACCTTTACAAATAACATACACACTCACGTTCTTCCCAACATAATCTCTTTTCAATTCACAACAAGAATTAATTAAGCACACATTTAACAATCATTCATAATCAAATCGCATCCAAGTAAGCGGCAAAAACACTTACCTCGGCCTTCGAGGTCCGATCCGTCGCCCGATTCCAGAGTCAGGTTTCAAATATCGTTCCCTACACACATACAATCACAATTCCAATCATTTAACCTATAATGTATCTGATTTTAACCTTCTTTATTGATTTTTCCCAAAATCCCAAACCTTACCTAAAACCCTAATTTCTCAAATCTCACAAAATCTTATGTTTTAAGGTTAAAGGCTTATGGAATCGTAAACTACAATAAAAACCCATTAAAACCTTACCAAATGCAATTATTTCCAACCACATTTCAGTTCAAAATCATGAATCTTACCTTCCTTCCCGTCACCTTAAGACCTAGCAAGAGGAGGGATGGATTTGGGGCTCGATTCGCCGTTAATCTATTGAAATCTTGGTGTTTGTTGGTAGGTTTGATGTTTGGGAAGGCTTAGGAATGAGTTTGGGGAGTTGAGAGAGTGTTTTGGTGGTTGGGGTGAGTTATGGCACGATTTGGAAATGTTTTCGGACATTTAATGACGTGTACAGACCTCCGTTAATGTATGTTTATTTTGAAATTAACGTATGCCAACAAAATGCAGATTTTTGAAATCTATGTATGAATCACGTATGCTTCCCCATGGATTAACATATGTTAATCCATATTAACGTATGTTAATGTCCCTATTAACATACGTTATTTCACTCGTGGCAGCCTTTTCCAACTCTTTTGACTTCCGTCGATCTCCCGACACCTATATACTTATACATACATGCTTATAACTTAAAATAAACATTATATCAACTTAATTAAAATCAATTAACATTGAATTTACATGCTTACTCACATTCAAATCAACCCAATTAAACATCCACTTATACATTGTTCAACCTTCAATGGATTCATACTTATGACCAATCACGAAATCAAGCCATCTCATTTTTCCTATAACCACCCACAACATACTTAATTCATCACTCAAACTAGACACAATCATGCACATCCTTTTCATAATGCATACATTCCATTCCTATTCATAATCATTATCAAATTTAAAATGGACGAATTTTTGGGACGTTACAATATTTGTTGCTATGGTTGACATATGGGTGATATCATGTTAACAGCATGTGATTGCTTTATGCTTTGTACTTTGTATAAACATGAATTGACTTTTTATGAGCATACTGGTATGAGATTATGAGTTAGACATTGAATGCATAGTTCATTCATAGTGTTGCATTATTTGTGTGACACGAATTGAGATTGATATCCTAGGTTGGGACTGAGTATGATTCCGGGCGAGAGCTCGATGTCGGTCTGGGACCGAGGATATTCTGAGTTGGGCTCGATGCCGTATTGGGTACGATGCCGGTCTAGGACCGAGGGAATAATAAAAAGAAAAAGAAAAGAAAAAGAAAGAAAAGAGAAAAGAGAAGACCCCGGGACATTTGCATGTGATTGCATAGCATTCATGTAAATTGATTTTCATTCGTCATTAGCTTGTTTGCTTTATGATTTATGAATGTTGATTATATTTGATTGGGTATGAAATGAGATTGATTATGATGATACATGTGTTATTATGTGGGGATGCAGGGGAGTCTTCGGCCTCCACGACCTAACTTCTCTAATGGCTCTGTTGCTATTTTCAAACACAATTATACCCAAATCATAATCATCAGTTCTCATACAATATATCAATTGGCATATCACATGCAAACAACATCCAGACATCTCACAAAGTCATTTATACAATATCTGTTTAGAACGACATTCATAAGTCTAACATACAATCAACAAAAGCACAATCAAATCATTTTACTACTTATATTCATTCATGTTCAAAACCAACCATACCACAATCATAGCCTTACTATCACTCTAATACAATCCAACATCAAATTCCCATTTCATTCCATCTTAACATTCAACATTCATTCACAATAACTTATATGGTCATTCATGCCTTAAGCATACCAAATTAACATATAGTCAATTCACATAACAACATAAGCACTCACATTAGACATTCACAAGTCAAAACCGTTTCAAAACCATAATCCATACACGTTTATTTTCATGCCGTTGATGTCAAATGGATATAATAAATGTAATGAATGCTAATACAATAATGGTTTTTATGAATGCAACTGCATGCATTTCATCTCAAACTTTCTCAAAACACATGCACGTGAATATTCCACAATCGCTCATATCACAATACAAGCCATCATGCTCAATATAGCCAACTTGGGACCAACATACACTTATGTAACTCAAGGAGAGTTCTTCACAAAGTCAATAAGAATATTCATACCGTGTATATGACAATATAACCATGATTCATCACATCATTCTCAATTTATGATCACACTTACCACACACGATTCATCATAATTTTCATACTTATGAGCATACAACATTACACTTTTTACATTACACATCTTATAAATCATAGCACACCTCATCATGCTCAAAACCAATCATTCATTTTCCATTTCACCACATCAATCATAAATCCATTCCATCCATAGCGGAACATTTGTATAGCACCTTAACGTTCTCAAATGCAAGTATTTAAGTATTTAATTGATAGAGGACCTGTATTAAATCAACACTTTTTATTTAATCATTTTTAAGCAAGCAGAATAGGGGAAATGGCCAGCTTGGCCGTTCACCCTGGCGGTTCGGCCTGCCTGACCAATTTTCATAGGGAACGGGCATGGGAAACGGCAAGCTTGGCCGTTCCCTTGGCCGTTCACACCTGCTGGACAGAACACACAACAATTCAAGCACTTAAACCTTTCATCAACTAAATGCACACATTTAGCACACTCTTTTTCCAAAAAACACACATTTTATCTCAGCTATAAGCATGCCATTTTCCATTAATTTCCATACATACCCATTTGCAAACACTCATTCTATGATCTCACAAAACCATTCACAATTCGTCATACTCATTCCAATACAACACCTGCCACATTAATCTATATCTTTTCTTAAGACATATAACCCATCATACATGATCAGGCAACACATGTGTAACACATTAATCATTCAACTTCATGCAAATTCATAAACACGAGTTTAAGTATCCAAAGATACCATTCTTTCAATCACACATTTCCACTACCTCAATATAAAGCCCACTCAATTTCTTACAGTTCTAAGCGTACCATTATATGTTTTTAGGTTAAAGGCTTATAGAATCATACTCTACAACAAAAACCCAATAAAACCCTTCATAAAACCCACAACTTTGCACAGAAATTTATGGAGTTCAAAAGCTTACCTTGCTAAAAACTCGTAGAAACGTTAGGGTTTGTGTGAATGATGTTTCCTTATTGAATGCTAAGAGTTTTTATGTGTAAAATCAAGGCTTTTAGTGTTGGAAAAGGTTTGGAAAGTGTTTTTATGGTTTTGGAACAAGAGAGAGTCGAGTGGTGTTAATAAATAGGTGTTTCTCTCTCTTTCTCGTCCAAAACGCGTTCATTTTAAAAGCCCTGTTGCACGGAACGGCCAGTGGAAACGGCCTATGGCCGTTTGGTGGTGAACGACCATGGGAACGGCCTCCCAGGCCATTCCTGTGGCCGTTCCCAGCCACAGGTTTGCCTAATTCTAGCTTTTTCGACTTTCTTAGACTTCTCGACATCTATATCTCTTATATACATCATTTCCTAGTTCATTAAACATCATCCACATACAATATACATGATTCTAACATGAAATTGGGCATTGCTTTTTCCTATACATTAGTCCAACTTAACATGGACGAATTTTCGGGGAGTTACAACTCTTCCCCTTAAGAAATTTTGTCCCCGAAATTTGAATCCAATTAAGTTCATAGTCGACTCAATTTAAATTAAGCCCACACACTCCAATTTTTAGTTCTTAAATGTAAAACAACAACAAAGTCAAACAGGTTACTCATTAATAACATCTCTTAAAGTTCACTTCACTTTCTTGTAAGATTATAGTCCCGATTAAATCAAGCTTATTTTAAACCTACATGTTGAACCACATACGACACCTAAGTGCATGAAGATTCATATTATCATCTTTATGCTCACTCATGCCCCACCATTAGCATATTTGCACCTCAAACACCGAAGTATTTATAACTCTCTCATAGCAAGTAAAATTGACTACACTAACAATTTAGCAATCAAACTCACAATCATGTTCACATTGGTTTAGGTATTCATGTATTTTCTTTTACCTTTATTATTCCTAAGCCGCATTAATATACACACATTCACGAAATTCCCACTTGTGGCAAGAACCAATCACAACATGTCACTAACATTTCATACACTCGAGTTCCCACTTATATGTTTTCACTTTGGAGCTTTCTTACACCCATAAGTTTCCAACAGTTCTATGTTATCCGCTTTCCAGATAATATACCTTTAGTATTTTTTGTTTTCATCACAAATCTTAACACCAACTGTCACTTCATAATTCATAAGTCATTTCCCAATCCTTTGCTTATAGTTTCATCCTCACATTCCAACTTGCACCAAATCTCTCGAGTATCCCAAACTTAAGCATGCTCATGCACTACACAATTACTCTTGTTCCTTCACTTTTCATTTTCTATGCTCTCGAAGAACTCTCCTTCTCTCATAAAATACTTAGTTATATTTCTATGCCCGCGATCTCCCATCTTTAGGGTAGTACCATTCCAAGGTAGATAAGCAAGAAATATGATTTGTGTACGTATAGGAAGAAATTGGAAAGATGCGGAACATGCGTAAAAATGCAAGAAATGTCCTACCCTTGGTCAAGAATGCTATGCAGGAAGTCAAAGGATCACATTCATATATGAAATACAACTCTGGCACAACCTTTAAGAGAAGGAGCGAGCGATAAAAACTTCAATAAATCACACTCATAGTTCAAACCTCAATATGTTTTACCGTAATCGCCCAATAACACCCACAATAGTACCTCAAGTTTATCTTGCTTTGGTTACTTCTCTTGTATACACTATTGTTCTCTTCTACAATGGATAATTACACTCCTTAAATTCTCGACTCACTCAATGCTTAATAGATCACTTAGACCGTGAAATTCTTTCATTTTACTTTCAAACAATTCCCATTTCTTTACACTTCACAAATTTCCATAGACCACATTTCTCATAATTACATAACGACACAATTCATTTGTAACACAATGCATCCACTCATCAAGTAACAGATTTGGCATACTATCCACCAACATATATCATAACCAATATAACATGAGCAATCATGCAAGTCATACAAGTATACATGCTTTATCAATCACATTCCATGTTCATACCATAACCATAACTCATATGAGTTCATTACAATAACCACAACATGCCCTAATGCCATAATTTTATAAAATTCAATCACTCATAATCGCAACCAATCAAGATTACATATTTGAATGCCTCATGCAAAATCAAGCATTTCAACCTTTATTCATAAATTCCATAAGCCACATGCTTACGAATAACCAACACTTTCATAAGAATATATCATTTACATGCATCATTTGAATTATCACTCTTCACAATCATCAATACCCAGTATAGACACTTCATTTCATCATATGACTCTCAAGCATATACCACATAAACCAATACAAG
>CANYCX010540872.1:0-11671 GCA_948193385.1 Breynia disticha f. nivosa
CACCCCCGTTAATTGTTTAAATGATTGTGCAAATCGTAGGTAACTGTTGTAGCTAGACGATATAGATGATCAACATTTTTCCAGAGCTTACGTCAGAGGTCAGAATCCAGAGTTCATTTTTTATATTTTGATTTGTACATGTTGCACATCTATGTATATACACGCGACTTTTAGTTTGAAATGTTTTCAAACTTATTTTGCTTCCGCTGGTATTTTGTTTTAAAAATTTAACAGATTGGGCCGAAGTTTTTATATCACAGCGTGTATATATCTTTTATCTCTTCTCTCTCCTCTGTTTTTAGATCTGATTTTTATATCATTTCTTAAATTATATTGTTTATCAGGAAAAACAAGATTTTAAATTTGAGTCTTACACTTATCCTGCTGGAAATATTGGTTAAGTTGACCTAGAATGAAGATGACGCACAAAACTACAAATAATGTAGGGAAATAACTTACCATTTCTCAAGGGAGCAGGTTTGCTATTGTAATCTTCCGTATGTTTTGTGGTTTATGGAAACATTTTGATGTTTCACGATCGAGAATGAGTTCATAGAATTTACTTATTAGAATACGGCACATACAAGGCATTATTTTTGACGAAACCTGGTCAAAAAAATCTTGTTAAACGACAAACTAAAAGCATGCATTTGGTTGAAAGGCTACTGATCTCTGAATTGTGTATGGACGAATTTGGCAAACAAATGCTAAATGTTCAAACGAATGCAGATACATATAATGTACCATGAATAACATTACATCGTGTGATATTGTAAGGACATAAATTATCAGCCAAGAATTTTATTTCAGCATCATAGAAATCTGAACCGGTCAAAGATATTTCAGCATCATGTTGAAAACAATCTAGTTTGAAGATTTAAGGACGAAAGTTGGCAAAAATTACTTTGGAAGTTGTCAGCTCCTAAACACCAAATAATTGTTGGGCACGAGATCAACGTCTGATCTCGTATGTTCTAAATCTAAGCTTCTCATTAGACTTCGAAACTTCAGTTCCCTGTTAGTTATATTGCATGTTGTGCATGTTGGAGGACTTAAATTACACATCGAATTTCAGCTTTAAGAGTAAATTCAATTTTCTATCATACAGATATACTTAGCTAAATCTAGCATCGAGTGCTTGTTGAGTACTTAGAGTGCTTGTTGAGTACTTAGACTCCATTTGTTTGCTAGAATTTATTTTTGAAGAAAATATTTTTAGTACAAACAGACAAAATTAAAACTTAAAAATCAATGAAAAAATAATAATTATTATTAAATTATTTTTTTAATTTTTTTTTATTTAATTACTTTTTTAAATATTTAATTGTCAAACATAAAAAAAATTATTTTGAAAAATAAAATCAGAAGTTTTGTTTTAATAAAACAATATTTTTCCAAAAAAATATTTTTTTATCAAATAAACAAAGCCTTAAATTACATCGCATTTTAATTTTAAGAGTAGATTCAATTTTATATCATAAAGATATAACGAACACTATAGCAACTCAATTTTTTAAGTATATTTTTTGTATGACACAATAAATTGAACTCCGGAGCCAACCAAGAGCATGCCGGCTGATTGAGCTCATCATGAAATTGAGAATAACGATTAAAGATGATAAAAGAAATGTGAAAAGGTTGCAATTATGAGGATATAATTATTAGTTTGCGTCATCAGAGCAAAACTGTTGGTCAACAAAGGCGAGTCCACTTTATTCACATAGGTCTTTAAAACAGTCTCTTGAGTAACTCTACAACCCCATATTTACATAACCTTTAACTATGATGGAGATGGACAGGGCCGTAGTCGAAGATATTGTTATTGTTGGAGGTGGAATATGTGGCCTTGCCACAGCCCTTGCTCTTCACAGGTTATTCTTTCTAATGGCGTTATTTTTTATAACATATATAGTTGCGAAGAATACTTAAACAATGGTCTGCAGGAAGGGTGTGCGGTGTATAGTGTTGGAAAGATCGGAGTCTTTGCGCGCAATTGGAGCAACGTTAACTATCCGAACAAATGGATGGCGTGCATTAGATCACCTTGGTGTGGGCGCAAGACTTAGACAAACTGCGTTGCCGCTGCACCAGTATTAACTTCTCTCCCTATACTTATCAAACCAACAATATAAGAACTAAAGTGTTATTTCTTTTAACATATTCCATGAAGATGATTTCTTACTTTGTAATAAACTTCCAATTATTCAGCTTAAGAGAAATATGGGTTGGCATGCACAAACACAAAGAATCACAATTGAGGTAATTAATTTTTATCATTTTGTTTTGTTCTTTTTTTTTTCCCTACCATTTAGTTATCTACATTTCATAATGCACAGTTAAATAAAAATTTTTCATTATGACTGCAGCAATGGAGAAGTTAGATGCGTTAAAAGAAGCGATCTTCTCAATACTCTCGCAGCTGAGCTTCCTGACGGAACCATACGTTTCGGATGTCACATTCAATCCCTCAAAATAGATCCAAGTTCTTCCTACACAATTCTTAAACTTGAAAACGGATGTTCAGTTAAAGCTAAGGTATATTTTCCAACAAGTCAGATAATTGATTCACTATCATACTAAAATGACGATTCTACAATTTTTGCTTTTCCGAATAGATTATAATCGGTTGCGACGGAGTGAATTCAGTAGTTGCTGATTCAATTGGAATACAACCTGCAAAACTCTCTACTCAATGTGCAGTAAGGGGTTTCACCATGTATCCAAGTGGTCATGGTCTTCCCAATGAGTTTGTGAACTACTACAAAGGTCACATCCTCATTGGAAAAGTTCCTGTTTCCCCTACTCTCGTTTATTGGTTCATTACCCGACAAACTTCTCCTACAGGTGAATTTAATGATAATTCACAGAAAATTTTGTTTGTTATGACGTTTCTCTGATAGAAACTATTATCATATAGACATTGATATATCAAAAGATCACGAATCAATTAAGCGCTCAACCATAGCATCAGCTGAAGGCTTCCCATCGGAAGTTATCGACATGCTGAAGAATTCTGAGTGTACTTCCTTGTCCCTAATGCCGTTCAAGTACCGTAGACCATGGGACATATTACGAGCAAAATTCCGGAGAGAAACAGTAACAGTCGCAGGCGATGCACTGCACGCCATGGGACCATTCATTGGTCAAGGTGGAGCTGCTAGTTTAGAAGATGCAGTCATTCTTGGTAGATGCTTGGCTAAAGCTCTTGAAGACATTGGTCATAGGGAATGGTTCGGTGTGAAGAAAAATGTGGAGAAAGCTATTGATCAATATCAGAGTGAAAGGAAAACAAGGCTAGTGAGATTGTCTTTGCAATCTTACCTTATCAGTAAATTAATCGAAGTTCCGTTGCCAATGAAGCTTTTAATCATTATATTTATGAAGACTCTCTTTCGTGATCCGATCGGACATACTAAGTACGACTGCGGGGTTATCTGAAATCTTGCAATCAGCTAGTAATACTACATTTCGCACTTTAATTTATGTCAAAATATTTTATTATAAATTTGTGTAACGGATTTGCTAAAAATATATAAATGTTTGCAATAAGAAGATTATATGTATTTTCTTTCCTTATTTAACAAGTGTTGTTATCTGATAACAACAATAAAGATTGAACGTCGCTCCATAAATATAATTTGCAAAGAAGAAAGTCAGAGAGTCGAGTGTTTTATTACCGATTACATTACGATGCTTAAGTCAGTAAATGGAGAGGAATGATAATTTTGACAGAGAAACAACAGGGCATTAGAACATACCTTGAATGAGAAGAGAATGAGTATGTTTATAGACAATTGCTAATAATACAGAGTGTGATATCTGTTATCTCTGATCATTGGTTAAATTTGACTTTAAATTCAATGTTCAACTTTTAAATATTGAACATGAACGATATCGTATGCTTCTTGAATGAGTACACTATATCTGACCCGTTCTGACGAATCCAAAGTATCTAGCTTTGTAATTTGTATTTGATTTTTAGACTTTTAAAATATTTTAACTTTTTTACGTAGTTAAAATATACAACCTGTAAGATTAATGATCCTATTTTTTGTAGTTTGTGTCCTAATAAAAGACCATCATAAAACAAGCTAACAGAGACCAAAATTCTGCAAATCAACAAAATAAAAGGCCCCAACAGTTTGCTTATATTAGAATCTAAGCTTTTTTGGCATTTAGAGTAATAGGTTTAGATCATCCACTCTAATATTTTCTCCTTGAATGGAGATATGATCACTACATGCCATATTAAAGTTTCACTTTTCCATAAATAATAGTTTTTAAAACTTATACCACCATATATCAGTTATTCAAACTTATTCCACAAATATCACATATCCACAACATATCCACAAAGCATCCACACATTAATCAATTTGTGGATGCATTGTGAATATGTTGTGGACATTGATTTTTTTTATAAATGTCTACAATATATCCACAAAGCATCCACACATTCATCATTTTATAGATGCGTTGTGGACATGTTGTGGACATTGATTGTTTATAAATGCCCACAATATATCCACAAAGCATCCATACATTAATCATTTTGTGGATGCGTTGTGAATATGTTGTGAACATTTATTTTTTATAAATTTAGTTTGTGTTAGGATTTTTATAAATATCCACAACACATTCACAAAATATCCACATATATATTTTAAAGTAATACATCCATAAGTAGTCCACACATATAATTTTAATGTGTCATTGAAAACCCTAGTTGCCATCATATACAGACTTCATCTACAGATTATCCACAGTTTATCTACAACCTATCTACACATATAATTTCAAATGATACACCCACAAATAGTCCACAAACTTTCAACCAATAATGATTACGCAACTACTAATTTGACTTATTGTGTATAAAATATGTACATATCAGTCAATAATAATAAATTATATATAGAACATTAAATAGTCTATTTCAACTGTCAAGTAAATTTTATTGTAGCAGATATTATGGAATGCTACAATCATCTTCAATAGATACATAAGCTGAATTCTCACTGTTTGAGCTTTGGCCTCTTCACAATCATCACAGTACAATAAGAATGGTGGGACAAATAGTCACACTCCCCAAACAACTCTGTGAAAGAAAAAAAATACATTTTAGTGAAGTATTTTCTTCTTGAAACTTTCAAAATCCAACCCTAAGTATAAAAGTGAAGAAATGCAGCGGGGTATGGCATGTTGGCAATAGTACAATTACAAATTTTTGTTTTAGAATTGACATGTTTCAAATAGAATTATTATGGAGAGAGAGATTTATAAAGACACGGTTAGGTGACGATTTGCCCTTTAAGTAATGATAGGACAGGTTTCGAGAAAAACTTAGAATATTCCAATTATCAGTTTCTTAGAATTTATAGTTTGATATTTTCTGAGATAATTTTCAAATTCTATTATTTAATGAATTTGTTTAAGTGGTATGAGAAAAAAAAAGAAAAATGTAAGTTTAAGTTTTTATTGATGTCCTTTTCCCCTTGAATGATGTTTAGAGCTAGAAGATCCGAGCAATTATTTTGGACTTTAATTATTGTCTTCTTAAGCTTCTTTTTGTTTTATTAGAGTGGGTTCAAATTTCTGTAATTCTTGTTTTAGGGTAAAAATTAGAAGTACCACACTTTACTCTTGTCTATTTCCTCTTTTTTTACGCAAAGCAAAACAACATAGAGCAAAGGAGGTGACATATTCCTCTTTGATTTCTTGACTTTTTCATCTTTTTTTGCTTCTTGTTGTTTTATTGCCTTTATCAAATCCAATAGCTTGTATTTCCATGATGTCTCTTTTATTCTGTTTTGATTAATTTTATGTCACATGTAGCACCATTCTTTTTCTTGCGCATAATATGTATATTTATTTATATATTGTATTTGATGATAAAATATTGCATCTACAATATATTTTTCTCATACTTCATTCTACAATTTGGAGGCTCTACTAGTTTTCCTTAGAGTTCTTGGTGAATTCTTTGATCTTAAGGTATATTGAATTTACTTGGTCTTCATTCTCTAAACGATTTTGTTATTGTTCTCTTTTTTATTGTATGTTTGTTGTGGTGGGGATATTATTAGTTGGATTCTTCATGGTTATTTCTTCACCAAAGGTTATTTTTTTTTTCCAAAATTTATTTCTTCACCAAAGTTTATTTCTTCGCCAGCGGTTATTTTTCGTCATCAACAGTTTTTTGTCGCCAACGAGTTTTTCTTCGCCAACAGTTTTTTCATCACCAACTGTTTGTTGTAGCCAACAGTTTTTCGTCGCCAATGGTTTTTCGTCGCCAACGTAATTTTCGTCCCCAACGATTATTTCTTCATAAGTGGTTATCTCTTTGTCAGCGGTTATTTTTGACTGTGATTATTCTCTCTATCAACTTTTATCCAATGACCCGCTATTGTTATACTGATTTTCTTTAGTAACATTGCTTTTTCTGGCCTACTTTTATTTTTTTCTTAGGTATGTGTTCTAGAAGAAAATTACTTTTTCAACAAGCTGCATGTCGAAATGAATACTTTTTGAAGCAAAAGGATGACGAACTTCCTGAAAAGTGTTCTATAAAGGTTTCTTCTCAGAGAAATTATATAGTTGGTCTTCATGTTATTATGAGGTCAAAGTTTGATAGATCTGTCAGAGGAGATTCTTCTAGATCTCATACACGTGATTATCAAAATCATAATGTGACAGAAGAGTTGATCCGCACCCAAGAAGACTTCTTGAAAGTGAGAAGAAATGTCGTCTTCTTCATCCTTCCTTGGAGAAAGCTTTTGAGGGAGAAAGAATGAATTTGGAGCCAAGCTTACTTGACTCAGATTCTATCACCATGCATGGTATTCCTCATAGACTTATTTTTTCTTTATTCTTCCATCGAATGAGAAGTCCCATGTTTTATGTGATTTTTAGACAAACATGGACATATGTGTGGTTGAAATTGCTATGGTAGCCCAATGTTTGGCTGTGACATGTCCTTGAGGATTGAGTTTCGAGCATGGTCTACAAAATTAGGATATCTTCAGGAAAGATCATGATTCTTTGCGTGAAGAATTAAAGAAATTCAAGTGTGAGAATGAGAAGCTAAAGTCAACGAATAATGGTATTCTAGAGGAGCATAACAACCTTAAAAAGATGTATGATTCCTTTGTTAAGTTTTCTATGACTTTAATCATGTTGGCACAGTGGAAAAATTAACTAAATTAGTGATTTTACCTCTGAAGTCGATCTATTTTGTATCCAAAATGAGTTCTGTGGTAACTACTATATAAACTTATGTTTATACAATCTCCAAGCTGCCAGAAATGTGCTACCAAGAGGCTAAAATTACAACACCCTCCTCTATTCTCACACACATACGACTAGTCCTTCTAAAAAAGGTCAAGTGTTAGCTCATTCTCTAGGTACGCAAATGAAATAAGTGTAAGTAAAAAAAATTTCTTACCTTGGGCAGCAATATGGATGACCAACTGTGTGGAAAATAAAGAGAATGACTCTATATAATCCTATACAACCTTAGAGAGAAAAGAAGGGAAGAGAGAGAAAAGCCGTAGCTTATCTTTATCATATCCAATCTCCTTTAAAATTGATTATCCTAATCAGATTAGGACTCAATTTTGAATTTCAAATCACTTTGAATCGACCTAGGATTGTAGTGGATAAGTAGGTTTTTAGCTCTTACATTAATCCACATTTTTAAGACAACATTTGTCTTAGAAACGTAATCAATCCCACTCTAACTTTAACTCTTTAAACTACATAATTAAGTACTTGATTAGTACATATTGAACACTAATCATTGGGCTAGTTGAATTTCACACTAAACTTAGGCCTTCTTTTTGTCCAATTCAAACATATTAAAGTCTCATATACTTGTCCTTAAAATGACCCAAATATACATCCAAAATAGAAATACCAAATTTACCCTTTTTAGACCTAGTGTTCGTGTGCAATCCTATAAGTCCATTTAATGTTGGAAGTAGGAATGATTAATTCCTAAAGGTCATAAAACACTCTAGCAAAATGCTATGACATCCCAAGTTAAATGAAGATATGGTGACATACTTTTGATCTAGTACAATCTTACATAGTTCATTACTCTAATGTCAAAATTACATAAGTGATGGAACAGTCGTGCTTATTAAGTCAATTATTTTTCTTGATATTCCAATGATACTAAACTCTTTTAAATAAATAATTAAACTCATTATTTCATCTGTGTATGGCCACACACTTTTTAGTTCACTGATAAGTGGTCGGTTATATTTTTTCCCTCATTGAGAGTGAGTAATTCCTTCATTTCTCTCATGCTTTGTAACTTGAACTAATGCATACCTAATCTTACTCATACTTGCCACCCTCTTACGGGCACATTAGACGTATGTTAAAGTATACAAAAATTAATCTAGAGTTTCATAGAGATTTCCTATTTAAGAACTCTGATGTAATACTTGCACATGATAACTACTTATACCTTTGAACCATGTAGTGTTCTCATTGGTGGATCTAATCCAAATATCATGTCCTAGGCATGTATCTATGATTTTTGACTGACATTCTATATCCTTATGTTCTGTAGTGATTGACTAGGGATATTTAGAATAAAATATCTCGCTTAAAGGTACTACAGACATATGCCTCTCATATGTGAGCTTAAGCATTAAGATACTCTATCAAGGAATTTTATCAATTTTTATGCACAGAAATAATAAAAAGATAGAATGAATTACCTCAACTTTGAATTTAGTCTATAGACAATGTTTGGGACCAGGGTTTACTCTAACAACCTTAAGAGAGGAACACAAGGAAGTTGTAACCTCTTGTGAAGAGAACGATACTTAACATATACTTGAGCTAGAAAAGAGTAAAGTTGAGGTTGAAAACCATTTATGAAAAGGAGTTCAATTCTGTTGAATAAAATGTAATATACATTTATATGTTTTGATAATGTGCTAAATTGATAATGTGCTAAATTGATAAATATGTTAAGAATTATTTTTGTTTTGATAATGTGTTAAATTGATAAATATGTGAAAGAATTATTTTTTATGAATAGTATTTTACTATTCATTGAATCGTAAAATATGAAATTATTTATACATAAATGTTGATTTATATTCTAAATAATTATTATGTGAATTCATAAAAAATAGTTTGCAATTACACTGTGTTTAATTATAAGTATTGTGTTTGATTATGACATGAATAGTAAATGATGAATAGTGCAACAGAAATAATACACGTGGAATTTATATGTTGCATGCATGAACAGTAGACATATAACACTGTGCACATAAATAGTGATTTACTATTTGATGAACAGTAACATGCATGAATAGTACGTGAATAGTAATATATGAATAGTAACATGCATGAATAGTAAAATTAATGAAGTTGATCGATCAACTACATGTTAATCGATCAACTGAGTTGATCAATCAACAGTATGTTAATCGATCAACATGTATATTTTGCAGTGGTCATTATATTTTTACGAAGGAAATTTCTTCATGAAAACAAGTCAAAATTTAGACACGTTTTGTTCCACAAATAGGTATAATTTTGACACACTTGTGTTCCATAAACATGTATAGAAAATAATGATAATTACGAATGAAAGCGGACAACATGCTTATTAAGAAAAGTCTCAGAATCTCGTTTGAAAAGCACAGCTACACTTATGAAGATTGATTTATATCATGCTTTGCTTGTTTTATGGAAGAATGAATGGACACAGGTTGGAAAGGAATAGATTCCTTCTTTTCATTAATGAATGCAAGTTTGGCTCCAGAATAAAAGGTAAGGTTCTAGAATGGAAAGGTGGAAAGGTTTGGCAAGGTTCCTTAATTTCATTAATGGTAGCATGTTTTCGTGATAAAGGTTTGGAAAAGAAAGAGATTCTATCTTTTTATTAATAGGAGTTTGGTTCCAGGACACTTAGCATATATTCTGGAAGCACTTAGCATATATTCTGGAAGCACTTTGCATATATTCTGTAAGCATTGTGAGATACAGGTTGGAGGAACAAAGGTTCCAGGAAATCATTAATGGTAACAACAATACAAAAAGTATTGAAAAGAAAATGGGACAACTAATGCAAGGTGGAAGTGGTCGAGCATCTTTTAAAAACAAGTATTCTGGAATGATCTTTTGAAGGATATAAATAGAGGTCCAGAAGAAACAACAAGTTACAACACTTCTCTGCAAAAACAAAGCTCATACATTTGTGTGTAACTTATAAGTCTACTGTTGTATTTCTCTTGAGTTGTAAGGTAGAACTTGAGCCGTAAATCAAGTTGAGTGTTAGGTAGAACTTGAGCCGTAAATCAAGTTAAGTATTGTGAGGTAGCTTGAACCGTAAGTCAAGTGTGTAAGAAAAATCCTGTGAGGTAATAGAAAGAGTTGGCCAAAATCCTAAGTGAGGAACTTAGGTAGTGGAGTAGGTGTTTGATCCGAACGACTCTATATCGTGTGTCATTTTATTTCTATCTTCTGCGAAAAATTCTCAAACCTCATTAGCTCTATTCAACCCCCCCTTCTAGAGCTAATCTTAGTCCTACAAATTCCATATAAAAAACTTATAAGGATGAGAAGAAGTCTCTAATAGCATCTCATAAAGCTAAGAAAATCTCCTTTGTTGAAAATAAAGTATGAGACTATCATCAATATGAAGAATGTTTTAACCTCAAGGGAGATTATGGTTTTGGTTTTATGAGGATTGACTTCTACAAGGCATGTCACCTTTTATAAGAACAGACAGGTGAATCTTTTCCTGAGTTGGTATATAACATCCTAAACTTTATTTACATTTTAATCCATAACTATGATTAAGTTAATATGTTTTATAATGAATAAATTAAAACTTTTTATTTCATTCATACTTTATTCTTAATTATAATAATTCATATAATATTGCAAAATAAAACAGTTGCAGAATCAGCAAAATAGAAGTGAAACACGAGCAGATAGTGCAGAAGAACGACCCATATTGACCTCGTGTTGATTGGCAATTCATATGAGCACGACTTGTGCTGATCAACACCCCCATGGGCACGACCTCATTTTGATCAATCATGTCATCTGTTCATTCAACACGGTCATCATGTCAATTAAGCACGGCCCGTGGTGAGCTACTGCAACTCAATATCAATCTGCAATAAGCCTGTTTTCCTCATCTTATACTTATACAATTACCATATCATACCAAGTCTTCAATCAATCTATCAAACATCATATATGAAGCATATGTACAGATCAGAGTCATCATCTAGCGGTTATCAACACATCATTGTACCATAGTTAGCTCTAGCATAACTAGCATACATCATCTCAACATAAAAATAAATATAAAATGAGACTAAATCGACTCCTAGATGGCATCAGAAGAGAGAATGTGTCTGGTAGAAGCTACCTCACCTGAATTGTGACCCCCCAAAAATTTAACTACCACCCATTATTATTATATGAATTCCCTTAAGGTGATATTAAAATTTTGGACATCATGAGTTTATTAAATAGAAATTTCGAAATTAGATTACAAGCTTCCTAACACATCCACATTAAAATATATGAAGAACATACAACTACCTTTCAATTACTAAATAAAAATTTACAAAGTTTACAAAACTGATTAGGGTTATACAGGAAACCGGACTGACTCCATTTCGGGTAT
>CANYCX010540894.1:0-20232 GCA_948193385.1 Breynia disticha f. nivosa
TATTTTTATTTATTTACTTATTTTATTTTTCTAATTCATTTCATATCCACCTTATATCAACCTTATTTCAACCATATTTTATTATTATTATTTCAATAATTTAACGTTATTTATTAACGAAAATTTTTCCAGGGCGTTACAACTTCACTATTACATCACTTTTCAATTAAGTGAAAACTTCACACAACACACTTAAATTATTGCTCAAACAACCTTATTGGACGATTTGACTTGTGACTCAAATCCTACCAAGCTAGAAGATTTGATTTCTAGTTTGAATCCTACCCACAAAGAGATTTGACTTATGACTCAAACATGACCAAGCTAAAATCTTACAAGGAGAATAAGATGTCTCACTAGCAATTACAAGACGTGCATCAAGTTAAGAAGGAAATGAGAAGTACTAATCTTTTTGTACAAACGTAAGCTTTGACGCTTTTGATTTCTCTCTAGATGATTGTATTTGAACTCTTGAATACTTGTCTCACTTGCTTTTTATGACGGTCAAATTTATTTAGCGAGTTTTGATTTAATTATAATATTATACAATTTTCCAAGGCACTTAGGAAATGAATTAACATTGGTCAAGAAGGACCAAACTACTATAAATCACATCCTACATTATTTTTTCTCTAAATCTAAATAGTTTTTATATTTTGTTTGTGGTTTAACTGAGTTAATAGGTCATGTTTATCTTTTGTGCTTCAATTTTTTTTAGATTGATTTGAAAGTTGTAAACTTAGTTAGATTTGGTAAAACAATCAATTTAGCCTACCCCTTGGTTTATGTGAGATTTAACACTTGTTCACTATTGTTATTTGAAAGATATAAGATTGACACACATGGATGTATGTCATATAAAAGGTGGCATGTCGCGCCAATTTTATATCTTTCAATTGCGACCTACGAATCGTTGAAGGTTTTATGCCATTCAAATCATGCAAATATAAGGGTTCCACAAATACCTGCAAACATTAGGAAGACAATCACAAAAATATATAACATTAGAGAGATATATATGTACTAAATTGAAAAAGGAATTGTTTTATAAGCTTTCATTTAATCCAATGACTTAACTAGCAATTGTGCCTGAATGATGCATTGAGATTTCGTATATTATAATTATATTAATTTTATTAATCTAAATGTAATATAGTTTCTTTATAAATTATTTATACAACAAAATCAGAGCAATCCAACATGAAAATGCTATTTTTTCCTGCCTAAGTTACAAAATTATCAGTATCATTATCTATTTATTATCTTGTGAAATTATAAATTTATTCAAATATTTATCGCTAAATTATTAAATATGTATTTTGTAATCACTTGCTATATTTTACTAATTATAAAGTCAAATGTCAACTTTTTAAGCATCAAGTTTATCTTTAGTATAATAGATATCTAATTTTTTCAATAAATAAGACCAACTCATAATAAAACAATGAAGACAATAAAAATTTTTAGAATATGTCTAGTAATACTCTCCTTAAATTGCATTATATTATGAAAATTTAACCATTAAAAATTAAGTCTAATACATTTTTGTATTTTTTTTCTTTTAAAAAATATAGAGTAGTTATCACTAACTTCTGTTAACCCCTAAAGAATTATTTCCATGGATTAGATATTGGGCACAATATGTGAGCGAACAATAAGGGAATCGTAAGTAAGACTCATTTGCCTCTCAAGCGAACGAGTGGATGAGGTCATTCATACTCCGATGTCAATCCTTGTAAGTGTATAATCATGTGATAGGGCGAGAATTCAATTTGAGGACTTATGACGTGAGAAGACAAAACTTAGCCCCATAACAGATATTGGCAAAATGTCTAGTGAGGACAATGAAGCACGAAAGGTGAGGGACTAGCAGGTAGCAAGGAAGTGGCTAGACAATCCTCGCAGCACCCCTTCTATGACCCGTGCATGAGTAAGGAATGCGAGCAAGCAAGGAAATGGTCTCACAGTGCGACAGTAGGGTTAAGAGAAGTGTGCATAGACAAACATTTGCCAATGAATGTTTGACACGGGTTTAAAAGTGCGGTTACTTGAGTCCATGATTTGGAATGGCGCGAGTAAAGATTATAATATTTTCAAATGAATAACTGATCTTCCACCCGTCTCAAGCTCATTAAAGCAGTTTTGTGTTGATGAACGTGACCTTGAGGAAGTGGAGAAGTTACAACTGCTCAAGTCGTGGGATAACCACACTGGGGATCTATATAAGAGAAGATTTTTAAATAATACGACACACAATGACACTTTCACTGCTTTTCATTTTATCTTTTCTTTCATTTCCTTAGTTAGACATAGTCTCTGCATAATAAAAGTGTCAAAAGGATCACTTGCGAACAACAAATTTGTCATTTTCTGAGGCGTCTTCTATAAATAATTTACATATTGTAGTTGTAGTCTATAATTTAATGCAATTCACTTTTCAATCATTTACTTTTTTGCACTTTACTTTTATTTACCGCTTTCAGAACTTAGGAGTAGTTCATCTTAACTTAGTTTAGCTTAGCCCAAGTAGTCAAAAGTCAAAAACTTTTAGGCAATACAAACCATATGCTTTCATTTTTTATTTGCGGGCAGTTTATCCCAACACGAGTCCTTCTCGCTAAATAGACATTTTGAGGCGACCAACAACTACAAAAAGATAATATGCTATTTGTTTGTTTGTCATTAATAATATGTTCATACACTTTAAATTTTTTTTCATGTTTTTTTCAATAATGTTCTAATATTATTAGAATGGGTAAAAAGCTATGCGGTTCCCGAGTAATACTACGAATAATTTTTCGGTCCTCGAGTTTCTAATATTGGTTTTATCGGTCCCCCACAGATTAAAAATTCACCACCGTTAATCCCTCTGTTAAATTAAGCTAACAGAAAGGTTGAAATGTCATTTACCAGTCCCTCTTTAATACACACGTAGCAGGAGCAAAAATGACATTTCAACCTTTCTGTTAGATTAATTTAACGGAGGGATTAACGGTGGTGAATTTTTAATCTGTGGGGGACCCGTAAAACCAATATTAGAAACTCTATGACCGAAAAATTATTCGTGGTATTACTCGGGGACCGCATAACTTTTTACCCTATTAGAATTAAACAAAATAAACTATTTTTTATTAAAATATAAATTATTCTCTGAATGCGTAAATATTGAGAGCAGCAGCAGATGTGAACATTTCTATCACTATGCAAGAAAAATGGCGATGACAAGAAGCAGAGAGCAAAGTAAGAAAATCCCTCTCTTCCCTTTAGTCTCACTCCTCTGTTTCGCCTCTATATTGTTAGCCCTCTCTCTTTCACGCAGAGCCAATCTCCCCGGACCCACAAAACCCACTTTGAACCCATCCTGCGATTTCACTTATGGCTCATGGATCTACCAACCCCATTGGAGACATTCTCACTATCACTCTTCTTGCAAGGAGATATTCAAAGGCTGGAATTGTATTGCTAATAATAAATCCAATGCGGTTGAGATTGTTAACTGGAGGTGGAAGCCTAATGGCTGTGATCTTCCGCCTTTGGATCCGCTCCAATTTCTGGAAGCGCATAGAGATACTAACATTGGTATTGCTTCTTTTACTTTGCTTGTTTCCTTCTGGGTCTTAGTGATAGTGGCAGCATTCATATCTTGTCCTATTAGCTTAATTACAACTCTGATTATTGTGCCATTTTTAAGTGAAATTTTCCAAAATTAGTAGGATTGGCTGTATTGCTTTGCTTAATAATGCTTTGTACAGTGCAGGGTTTGTTGGGGACTCACTGAACAGGAACATGTTTGTTTCTTTGTTTTGTAACTTAAAGCGTATTTCAAGTGAAGTGAAGAAATGGCGTCCAGCCGGGGCTGACCGTGGCTTCACATTTCTTAGATATAATCTTACAATTGCATATCATAGGACGAACCTTTTGGCGCGCTATGGTAGGTAAGCTATGCTTGATTTGGTTGGTGTATCGCCTATAGATTTTTCTTTCCATTTTCGTGTTTGAATTGCACTTTGGTTTTTATGTATGTGCGAAATGTAGATGGTCAGCTAGTGAAAATGGCGGTGAGTTAGAGTCTCTTGGATATAAGGAAGGTTATAGAGTTGATGTTGATGTTCCAGAAGGCACCTGGGCTGATGCTCCAGCATTCCATGATATTTTAATCTTCAATACTGGGCATTGGTAATTTAAGCAATAGCTTAATTTTATGAACATTTTAGAATGTTACTGACAAATTTCACGTTGCAATTAGTAGACAATTTATGGACTTTCAGGCATTAACCCTTGTTAAAGTTATTGCGCGACTATTTACTGACTAATATTAATTGCTTGTGTTGACTTGTGCCTTCATAACAGGTGGTGGGCTCCTTCAAAATTTGATCCTGTAAAGTCACCCATGCTTTTCTTTGAAAACGGTCAGCCCGTAATTCCTCCAGTACCTCCGGATGTTGGCTTGGACATGGTTTTGAAAAACATGGTACGAAGTTATATACATAATCTTCCGAAAATATCATGCTATGTTGCAGGAATATTTACTGTCATTGATAATCTTCAATTTTCTGTTTCTCTTGATCCATCTTTCTTTGATTTATGTATTAATCTTTTTTCAGTGAGTTAGGGTATATTACGTAATTATTTTTTTAATCCTATTATCTGAATGACAACCATGATACTGAATTTGGAACGAAGCCAGTTATATGTTTTCTTTGTTCCAAGTAAACCTACTGATTTCATTGGGATGGCCTGTGTACATTGTTTGGGTAATTACATAATGATATTTAATATCGATGGAAATCGGGCTTTTGTATAGACTTGAATCACTTGAAGCAGTTGTTCCATTGCCTAGGAGGCACATGTAGTTGGTGGTTTCCAACTGAGAGAATATTTGGGATGTGATAATGCAATACAGGAACCAAATTTCTGGCTGTGATACCGATAATACTTAGCCCACACGCTCTCTTTGCAGCTGTGTGTTTTAATGCGGATTTTCTTACTATTGCTTTTCTTATCACAGATGCAATTTGTTGACAAAAAAATGCATCATCATGGGATTAAATTCTTTCGTACGCAATCACCAAGACATTTTGAAGGAGGTGAATGGGACCATGGTGGTTCTTGTAATCGGTTACGTCCCTTGTTGCCTGAGCAAGTAAGAATGCCTTGTATTTTGGGAGTAATTTTGAGGAATGCTGCATGAACTTTTGCATGTTTACTTATCTTTTCCTTCCTAATTTCTTATTCAATGAATCTTGAGAACTGATTAATTCATTTCCAGGTGGAAGATATGTTTGCATTAGAAAATAATGGTACAAATGTAGAAGCACGTTTGGTGAATGGGCATCTTCTGAAGTCCCTCAAGGGGTCAAATTTCCATATTCTAGATGTAACGCACATGAGTGAGTTTAGAGCAGATGCGCATCCATCTTCAGCTGGCGGAAAGAAACATGATGATTGTATGCATTGGTGCTTACCAGGTATTACAGATACTTGGAATGACTTGTTAGCAATACATCTAAATATCATTAAGATTAGGAACTGATTCATTACGAATTCATTTGCTCTGCAAATTCCAACTTTCATTTTTCAATTCTTGGAATCTGTCGGTGTTAGGCATTGATAATTTGAACTATTAGGTTATAACTTTACAAACTTTTATAGTTTGGTATGTTTTACTATGATCATTTTGGTAAAGATAAAGCAGGAACGTTCAAACTGCCCATCTCATTTGATGTTAATGCCATTGGAATTCCTGTGAGCACAGTTTAAGCTTGGATCGGTTCCTGATTTATATTTTGCTTCTGAGTCTTTAATCAATGGTAGTGAGTGTAGATGCAATGAGAATTGGAAGTGCAGATGCATTGAGATCTTTAATCAATGGTATTGAGTCTGCATGGCGGCTCTAAGGCATTAGTAGTGAAACATCGGAATAACTAGTCTAGCGATATAAAATGCCACAACTGTTAAACAGAAATCCCATATATAAAATGCATTGAGATCTTTAATCAATGGTATTCGTTCTACATCAATCCGTAGCTTAATAGAAATGATGAACCACTCCAAATTTTCTGCTGTAAATGCTTTCTCACCGTCTCCTGAGTGGTGGTGCACCCACTTGGGAATTGCGAAAGAAACCGACTTGACCAATCCACTAAAGTTGGTTCGGTTATTCTCCAACCAGTCCAGTATTGATCAGGTTGCAGTTTGAAGATTTTAAATCCCAAGTTGACAATCCGCCTAAAATTCAATCAAACAATTCGGATATAACTCCACCGACCCGCTAATTCGATTTTTAGGGGTGACAATTCGGATTAGCGGGTTATAATCGTGGCAATGATTTTTTTTATCAAATATCATTATTTATGACATAAACATTACAAATATCGCATTCGTGTCATGTCTAATCATGTGCTTATTAATCCTATTATTGGGTCAAAAATTATCAGTTGTATTTAAATCCAACACAAACTAACATTTCATAAAACTTTAATCAGTAGAAAACTGCACAAAATATTAACCAAGACTATCAACAAACTCATACAAGAGACGAGACATCCTCATAACAAACGTAAATCGATAGCCAACATGCTTGTACCAAATTCCAAAGAGAAATGCTCAGAAAACACAAAAAAAATGTATAAACCATTTCAACAGATCCATACAAAAGCAAATGTTTTTGTCATCAATAGCACTTTCTACAATATTATTAGGCCAATATCAACCTTAAGAAAATGTTAAAGGGAATAATAACAGGTCAAGGAATGCGTAGTACCAGATTATGCATTGAGAGTTGAGACTCTTTCTTCGGACGAAAACAAACCGTGTCAATCATGAATACAAAATCAGGGTCTGCATTTGCTTCTGTGTGACTATCACTGTGACTGCAACAAACTGAAAATGACAAAAAAGACGGCAGAAGCTGCTTCTTCCAATCTTGCTTCCATATTGTATTTTCGACCAATGATCTAACTTTCAGTGCATAGAAAATTAAATGAAACGATTTAATCTAGGTGGCTAAACATGCTCACTTGCATGACCTTTGCCAAGATGCATCAAGCAAGAAATAATTTCTCCCAGATTCTTAAAGGTATGACTTTAAGTGGAAAACTTGACATGCCGGAGTATATGACCTCTTTAATGATGCCTGCTCAAACTTCTTGGCAACCGCTTTATTCTCTTTCAGGTTAGTCTGAAGAAAGTACTTTATCCACCAAGATGAGCTTCGAAATTTGGCCTTAACAAGGGTGAGCATGAAAAATATTTTTTTTCAGTTTATATTGTAGACCATGAAGTCAGAGAAACATAAAACAACGAATTCCACATTAAAGAAGTAAAATGAGTTAAGGAAGTGAATGGCTTATGTAGCATGCAAATGCAATAAGTAAAATGAGTTCAATAAGCAATATGAGAGAACCAATTTAATTGTTGAAGGAATATTTTCTCCTTTTTTTATTCTTTTCACCCTGCTCTACAGAGTCCCATATAGAAAATAAGAAAATTACAATGGATAAAAGCTAATAAAATTGAATACTTACTGGACGACCGAACTTAGATAACTCAGAAACTTTAGCTTTTTTCTGACCAGGGAATCCTAAATAAGAAAATAAATGTGAACAATCAAGTCAGAAAAAATCAGTCATCTAAGGCATAAAAAGAATTATAATCTGCAACAACCTAAACATCCAACTTCATTAGCCTTCTCAATTTAGTGATAAATAATAAATAGAACGTGGTACAGTTTTGCAGTGAAAATCTTTCCTTACACAGAACACAACTTTGAAAAGCGAAAAATGATTTCTTTTAGTGATAAAACAAAGAAAGAGAAAAATGAAAAATTTATCTTATTCACATCTGCAATTCCAAATGTAGTTATCTTGTTAAAGTAGATATAATAACAAGTTAACAAAGCATTGTACTTTATCACATTGTATGAACTGTTTCCACAAGCTACACTTCAGTGAAGAAAACCTCGTAAAACCTATTTCTCTATCATTATCTGAGTTGCAAAGACAAACTAAACGTGAACAAGCTATCAGATAAGGAAAAGTACCGGAAAATATAACTACACCGTCAGATGAGACCCTTGCCAATTCTGGAAGAGTTTTGTTGAGATATCTCGGCGACAAGTAATCCAATGCATCAGACACTATAACATGAGAGAATGATTTCGGCTGATAAGGCAATGGAAATTTGATATCCATCACACGCACATATCCTTTGTCCACAAGACCCTTGCAGGTGGCATCTATATCGTCAAGCTCATACGGTTCAACACCCCAAGCTTCGGTATCCTCCTGTTTTAACAATTTAGATACCACAGAACAAGTGTTGGGACCAACATGCAATACTTTACGCATACTATCACCATAAGCCTTCTTCAACACAGGCAGAGCTCTCTGGACTTCTAACGCACATGATGTACTAACTGCGTACGTAATTCAAGTTTTCAAATTGTTAATTTGTTTTTCCACCAATTTCATTGGTAGAAATACTTGTTGAAATGCAGAACGATGAAATTTCAAGGTTACAAGGAAACAAAATGATTCACCTTCCACTTTGCTCAAAGCTTCTCTATCACTGATACGTCCGGAACCTGTTGCAAATTAAAAAAAAAAACAGAAATTACTGCACAACAGGTAACTAAATTGAACATAACTACATTTGGAATTTACAATTCTTCAACAATTAAAAAACTGCGTTTCTAATTCAAAAATCAATAAAATAAACAACTCTAACAATGCCAATCGAAGTAGAGAAAATTGATTCATTAATTTCTCTATGAACATAATCATTAAAATGGAATATAAATGACCAAATAAATAAAATCTAGAAATTATTGCTTAAACAAACCTGATCCATTATAACAGTGCCAAACAATAAAAACCCCACCCTGCAAATCAAAACAAAATGGTAAATACAAAACGCCAGATACGAAACTGGACGACACGAAAAAAAGGAAATTACCAAAACGAGAAGGGCAAGAGAAAGAAGCGGCGAAGAACGAGTCTTGGAGAGGGCGGAAGTGGGAAATGGAAGGGTTGTTTGTTCCATCAGGTAGTCGCCTTGATGGATTTCCTGGCCTCCTTGACATGATTAGAAAAGAAGTTTCGTAAATGAATTCGAGTGTCCAGATGAATATAAGCAAGAATGGTGAAGTTGAAGTTTAGATTGGATCCAATCCCAGATGTTCGATTTGATCTTGACTGGGTTAGTTTCGTCGTGGCTTTGTTGAGTGCGGGAAATGTTCTTTTTTTTTTTAATTCGGTTGATTCCGTTTTCTTTTTTTTTTATGCGGACTAGTCCTTTAAGTAATGCCAAAGTGTGCAGTCAATCCTTGAGGTACTACAATGTGGAATTTTAATCCATCAAATGTTTCCTGCTATGCTAGTAAGTAATAATCCCCCAACCGTTGGAGAAAAATAAATGTAGAACCTAGCTAGGGGAAGGGGAATTTTTTATGGGGATTAGGAGAATGACTAATTTTTATGGAATTAAATAGAATAAGAAAGAATAACAATTTAAAGTGATTTGATGATCAATATTTACGTCTGTTACTTAGGTTTTTACTTAACATTTTGGCCAACTCTTAACTATTATTGCTTTCAAGTTAAGTGAAAATTTTTTACACACTTGAATTACAGCTCAAAATACCTCACAAAGTGATTTGATTTTCGATTGAAATCTTACCAAATTAATTTCTAGTACAAGTTAAAAAGAATGATACTCAAATTCTATTCTACTTGCAAAACAAGAATGTAAGAAAATATTTGCAAAGAGAATCAATACAAATATTTAATGCTTATTGTTTGGAAGAATGTTTTTCTAAAAAATGCTTTCGTGATTTTCAAACGTTTGTTATCAACGGAAAATAAGTCAACAAAATTATAACTATAAAATTAACAGAAAAAATAATTGTTTTTATTCTATTTTTAAAGAAAATGTTTTCCTATTTAAAATATATAATTATATTCTTCATTATATTTTTAAATATTTGAGTATAAAATATCAGAAAATATGATTCCAAAAATAAGATTTAGAAAAATAGAAAATATTTTTCTTCCGTCAAACAAACAGAGCATAAGAGTATTTGTTTTTGTCTTTTTTCTTTAGTTGTCCATGCTTATAGACTCTCTTGAGTTTTGCCCGTTGGGTGTTGATATGGAGCACTTTAGGTGTCGTTTGAAAGTCAACTTTTGTCCACTGTACACTTTATCATTCGACCAACAAAAATGTTACTTGAATAGATTTGAAATTTAGTTGACTAATCTTGTCCTGCATATCATTAGTCGAGTGATACAATTGTTAGTCGACTATCTTGCCCTGCATACAAGAATTAATCAAGTAATAAAAGGTTGTGGACATTTCTAATTGTTTGCTATTAGGTTTCTTTTGCGAGTTGGAGCACCAATTTTTGTTTCTTAATGTGATTTCATATTTTAGTGATCATTCTCTTCTTACTTTTTTTTGTCATGCACTCCTTTAATTAAACATGTATATCTCACATTTTACTTGTAAGATTAGTCATGTTTCCAATGAAACATACTAAGCTTATAGTATTTGACGTCACATTCCAATAAATTTTTATGTTGAATTCCTAATTTTTTAAACATTGAAATATGTTATAGCATTTTAGTTTTTTTCATTAATTAGAAAATAACATTAAAATGCGAATAAAATATTGGAAAACACTATGAAAAATATAAAATTTGTGGCACTATTGAAAAGTCATTTTATTAAGTTTAATGTCGATTGTCTCAAGTGCTATTAGCATTCCGTACTATTTTTAAAAAGTGTCATTATTTCTAATGACGTTTTCTAAAAAAAACGTTGTCATTTTTATGACACTTGTTCATCGACATTAATAACACATTTGCTAAGTGCCGTGAAAATTGATGACATTTTTTAGAAAGAACCACTAAAAATGAGGGCACTTTTTAAAAAGTGTCATCAGTTCTAGTGATGCTTTAGACAATCGCCACAAATTTTTTTCCAACGCTTTTAAAAAGCGTCATTATAATATACGACATTTACAAAGAGACACTACAATACAATACGTAACACATCAACGTGTAAATGTGTTTTCTGAAAGTGCCAATTATTTGGTGGCATTTAAAAGTATCCCTAAATGTATTTTAAAAATATCATTAAAAAATATTTTTCTGGTAGTGTAAACGATATTTTGAGATTCTTTTAGTAAATTTATTGTCATATTTTAAGTAATTGTAAATTGAACTTCAAATAGAATATATGAAAAATGTATTTTGAAAATAAACTAGTAAACTTTTTTGAAACAACAAATTGAAATTTTGTTGACTTATGAATTATACGCATTTGAACTATTTTTAGAGCTTCTTCTTTATCTGTATATTATCCAATAAAAGTGTTTTCGTTATTTTTTATGCATGATAATATTGCATATTGCCCTATTCCATAGTTGATAAACTAGGATAAACTTGTTGTCAACCGTTTTATAATTTTAGTTTCCATAAAAGAATAAATTGAAACTTTTTTTTCAACTTTTATATTGTTGTCTTATATTTAAATGATGATGTTTGTTTGGTAGATTGATGATAAAATGGTAGAAGAATCGTTAAACTACTTGTTATGAATATTTTGTTGATTAAAAAGTTTTAAAGTTATTTCGAAGTTAATTTCTTCAATTTAGGCATGTTTTTATCTTTGTTTTTATGATGATAAACAGTAACTAAACTATAAAACAACTTTTTGTGATTCCTTCAAAAAAAATTATCGTCAAATTTTTAGCAATTGTAGATTGAATTTTTGTTGATATATCCTATGAATAATTCGAGTTGGTGATATTTCCTAAGGCTACAACCAAGTTCAACTACCTTTGTTAAGTCATATACATTCGAATGCTATGTATAATCAAATTATCCCAACACTTATCTTATAAAAAAATTCTAATGTGTCTAATTTTGACATTGCCTACGTTTCGATGATCAATGTCTTCAAATGCTTTCAAATTAGAATGAAAATATTCCGATAGAATATTTTTTTGGGATTTATAGTAATTATGACTTGCATGACAAACAATTTTCATTCATTCATTCATCACACGTATAATATGAACAAAGTGAAAAAAAAATGTGACAACTCATAGGCAGGGACAGATCCAGAAAAATTCTATAGCTGAGACACTGAAATTTAAGCTAAATTTTGACATAACAATAAAACTACTTGAAATCAATGAGTTTTGTAAAACAACATAGAGCTCGAGGAATTGCGAAATCCAAACCCTTAGTAGAAAAATATAATAACAATTAATAGAAAAATATAATTGTCTTATACAATTCTAATTGGTAAATCATAAGAATTTATTAATTTTTTTAAATAAATAATTTTTCATACATAATGATTGTATAATTCAAATTTTCATAAATTAATTATCAAAATCACATTCTTTCAAAATTCATACATTTGTATATTTTTAGTTTATAAATTAAATTAATTTATTATATATATTAGTTTTTATCAAAATTAAACAAAAGATCTCTTATAATGACATTTTTTAACAAAAAAATTTAGATAATTATGTAAATTACTATGTTTTGAGTTTGAAATGATAGAAATGTCAGTGTATATTTGTTCATTTTTTGTTTATGCCAGATTTTAGTTTACAATTATATGAATGTCAGATTTCATGTTTTAAAATGCAAAAATATCACTTTTTGTTCTCTCGACATATGAACAATAATGAATAACGATAAACACTAAACATATATATGAACATACCCTGACATTTTTATAATTGTAAACTCAAAATCGGACATTTTCATATTTCTAATGAATTGACTTAAATAGAAATGAACATACCCTAACATGCCCATCATTTTAAACATAAAAATGCTCATTCCTGCAATTTTCTAAAAATTTGAATTTTATTCCTGCAATTTTCTAAAAAATTCAAGTTTAACTCATTCAGCGTTGTTTCAAAGGCCCAAGCCCAACATTACTTTCTCTTACAATGCTTCCTTTCTTCTTCAACGAAACAAACCTCTACCGCAGACGCAACTTTTCATCATAACTGTCTCTCGAAACAAACCAAGCTCAAGCCTTCGCGGTAGAACTCTAATGGCAGTTTAAGTCTGCCCCTGGTCATAGGATAAACAAAACTATAACTAATTTTCATGAGCTTCATTCGAGTTAAGCTGCTCATCAAAAGGCTTCATCTTCATTAAATTTCATTTATTCTTAAAATTTAAAATTTACACATCATTGTGATGGACAAAGACCAAATAAAAACTATGCTCTTGAAATTACTATATACTCCAAACAATTATATAAGTGATGTGTTATTGGAAAATGCAATATAAGGAGAAGGAAGTAGGAAAATACACACAATCAACTCTCCCATCCTACATTTCATGAATTATTTTTGCTTGTGAAAAGAACTCTTCGGTTGTAAACTATACTTGGTTGTCCAAATTAGTGCTGCGTAATTTGATTGAATACAAGCACATATATTTTTGTGGTCTAATTTGATGTTTAACGTTTGCATTATAACTCAATTTAGTGTTAATTAGTACAATAATAAATATAATAAATAGAAGTTTATGTATTACTAACAGTGTTAACATCAATTTTACATTAGAACGTTAAATTACAATTTTTAACATTATCAGTTCAAAACGACATTATTTCATTATGATAACTAGGATTAAACTATTCAAATAACTCAAAAATCAAAACAAACCTAAATTTTTTACTCAAAGTACAATATTGAACTATAGTTCTAACGTTGAGTGTCGAATTGGACCCAAAAAAGATCGAATCCAATATTGTACTTTGAACAAAACGTTTAACCAAAAATTGATCCTTATTCCGATATTATATTCGTCATGCTTTTATTGATTGCCGTCAAATTTATGATTAATATAGTTATTATCAGTGTCTCACTATAATATATTTTTGGGTTTGTTATTGAGAACAAGTTATTATGTCTATTTATGGTCTTGTTTTTTTATTGTTCAATTTTTTCGTACCGTTCCACTTTGGCGTGTCCCTTTTTATATTATTTTTAATTTGTTTGTATTCATTTTCCTTAAAAAAATTTTAAATCCGCCACTAATCCAACTTGAAATGCGACAGAGAACATCTTTATTGAATAAACGCAGATGGTGGAAACAAGGAATGAACTGTCAAGAGACGGAACTATTTGTGACGACATTATGAATGAAACTGGTAAACCAAAACTTGGCATTTTGTGAATAATTAATGCTGCAAAGTGAGAAACAGTTGCAGGCAACTTCATTGATAGTTTAGTTTCAGTAGGAAATTAAATATATGTAATTTCAGAAATGGACATCGTGCCATAATTAAAAAAAAAAAGAAACGAGACTTCCTTAATGCTGCAAGTGAGAAATAGCATAATTAAAAAAACCTTGTTCAAAATTAATATGTTAATCTTTTTTAAATAAAGTAAACGTTAACAACAACACTGGAAAATTATTAAAAACAGTACAATTTCTCAATGCATGACTAAAAAAAAATAATATAATTCACCAAAAATATAAATGAGAGAAAAAAGAAAAAAGAGATGTTGAAATATTTAACACATAACGTACTTATGATCAAATTTTTTTTATTAATTTAACATATAACATACTTTTTTTAAAAAATTGAAATATTTAGATTATAACAAACAAATAAATATAAACTAAATTATTATGTTTTTTTGTAATTTTTAAAATATTAACTTATTTATAAATTTTTTATCGTTTTACGCTAAATATCAACTAGATGTAAATTGTATATCAACTTAATCTACTCACAACTGGGGTATAATTTCAATTTAAAAACTAAATGTACAAAAAAAAACTTAAATGATGACTAATTTGTATATAGAAAATAAAAACAAGGTATATATACAATCGACCCTCCATTTTATTGTTATTTTCAAGTTTCCCGTAAAGGAAAAGATTAGTTATTTGAAGAAATAATTTTATTTGTATTTAATACTCTGTTTATTTGGATAAAATTATTTTTTTTAAAAATATTTTTTATATTTCAAAATATTATTTTCTAGAATCATATTTATGATATTTTATGATTAAATATTTAAAAATATAAAATAAAATATGATTATATATTTTAGATAAGTATTTTTAAAAAAATATATATTAAAAATAATTATTTTTTATTAATTTTTAAGTTATAATTTTGTCACTTATTTTTTTATTGGTATTAAACGTTAGAAAATCAGAAAATATTTTTTTTGAAAAATGAATTCCTCCAAACAAATAGAGTCTTAATAGTAAAATTTGGTCCAAACTATAATTCTTTGAAGATGACTTTTGTACATATTTTGGGGTTATTTCTATATAAATGTGATTTTTATAGACATGTTAACGCTATGATCTATCAACAAAACTCTCTTTTGTATGTTTTAATTAAATCATAACATGTAAATAATTAGAAATATTTAAGACTAAACCTATAAAATACCCGTTGAACATAGATTCATTATCTCTCTAGTCGCTCAACTGATTTATATCATCTCAGCCCATTTAACTTTTAAAATCATAAAATCTAAATAAAATAGTTAACATTGTTAGTTTTTTCATTAGTTTGGTGATAACAACATATTATGTATCCCTTCAACCACCTAAACTTCTAAATACATGATATTTAACCAAAAAATCATGAAATTCTTCGTGCAATAAATTAATAATATTATCTAAAACATAAACAGTTGAAGAAAATTTAACCACCGGTTTCGTGTGAGTTTATATAGAAAAATTTTCGACGAAATCCATCACAAAGTTTTTGGAGGGAAATTACGTAATTTGATTTTTTTAGATGAAAATCGTCAGAAATATAATTTTCCTAGCAAATTCTGTCAGAATTTTTGCTAGTAAATATAGTTGGAAATTTTTTTAGGGAGTACTATGAAGTTTGACTATACTGATCCTTTACCCGTGTCTATGTGCATAAAAGAACCAAATATGTTTTTAACTATACTGATTCTTAGAACTATTAGTCCAAAGCAATGTACCGATGTGTACTTGCAGCCATGGATTGATGAGTTGTTGCAATTGTGGACGAATGGTGCAGTAACATATAACGTTGATAAAAAACAAAATTTCACAGTGCATGTTGCTTTCATTTGGACAATTTTTGAATTTTTTGATGGACACACTAGAAGGTTGGTTGAATAGTGTGTATCGCCTTTTCGAACTCTTTTCGAAATTTTGTCAAACATCTAATGACACAACAAACAACACACAACAAGAACAATGTGATTTATAGCGGTTCGAATCTAACTAACCTACACTCACTACCTTAGTCTCCCAACTAAAGATTTTCAATTCACACTCTATTAATGTCACCTATTACAACCACTTTCAAGAAGAAGTGAGAACTATCATACAAAACTCACAAGATTTTTAACCAACAAATCGAACCTATAGTCTATAGAAGATTATCCACTCAAACAATGTTCATCCCAAACAATCAATACCAACAATAATATCTCAACACAATCTCTCAATGTTTCTCAGTGATTAAAAATATACAAGTAAAAACTAACTCACTTTGAGAAACCTTAGGGAGATTAACACAAAAGTCTTCTTCTCAATTTCTTGTTAATCTTAAAACACAATGTTTATTTCTAGTTGAAAAGCTCTTAAGAAATGATTCTTGCTATGTTTCTTATGTGCCCCTTTTGTTCTTGAATGTTTTTATATCCATTTAATAAAATAATAGCAGTTTATTCCCATCATTACTCCTTGGTCAATGAAACATTGTTTAATTTTGAATTTGTGTCTTGATAATGTACATTATACATCCTTAACGTACGTTACTTGGATCCTTAACATATATTATATATACCCTAATGTGTGTTACCTCTTTTGCGCAAATTTAGGAAGAATGCATATCGCAAACGTGACTCATTCTGGATCACAACTTGAGGCTCGATAACGTATGTTCCTTACCCAATAATGTACGCTACATTCTTGTAATGTGACTTATCATGAATAAAGTACCCCTAATTTTTTTGCTTCCATTTTTTGACTTTGGCATGCACAGTAATGTGACTTACCAGTCACCAACGTGTGTTACCAGGTTACGACACTTGTTTTTATTCTTTGAACAACTTGAAACTCAACTTTATCAATTTTGCCATTAAGACCATTATCAAAACATATGAAGGACCCAAATGTTGATCACCCTTGATCAAACAATCTTCTCCTTTTTGACAATGGAAAAACAACCAAAATTGATACAAGTATCAACATAACAAACACAAAGAAAGCAAGATGATATGATCAAGGTTTAACCTTGTCTTCAATGTTAGTCCAACAAAATAGTAAAGATATACATAAGTTCAATACAAGTATGTCAATTAAATTTCAGTTCATATTTTCTCGCCTTTTTAGCCATTAATCAAAAAGAAAAATAATTCCTCTTAAATATGTGACTGTTCTATCAATAATCAACCAAGCATAAAAACCCCTAAATAACCTCTAGGAACCCTCCCCCATAACCCTTAAACCCTTTGCCATCATCAAAGAACCCTCTTTCCACACAACTCATATATCAAAAACCCTAAATAACCCCTAAGAACATCATTCACCTCCTTTGAACATATTTAATCGAGGTAATATTTTCAAGTTTTTCTTTATTTTGGTTAATCAATATAAAATGATTAGGAATGAATGAGCTAGGGTAAAATTGGTGATAATTACTGAATGATGTTAGGTTTGTGTGATTATTTGACAATAAAGATGGAAAGAGGAATGAGAATGTTTGAGTTTGATTAAGAAGAATGAAATATGAAGAAATGATTTAAGTTTTGATTTTAAATAATATAGAGCGATGAATTTTTGTTTTAGATAACGGTTGAGATGTGTTAGGTCAAAACAATTAGAAAAGAAACCTAGGATTTAGTTTGCTAAGAGCATTCCCAAGAGTCTCCTTGATATACTCCCTATTTTATTAATTTTTTATTGGCTCCTTAGTTTAATTTAGACTCTTAAAAATTTAGACTGTATCAGACTCCTTATACTAAACAAAATTTAAGAGTTGCTATGGCTCCTCTGTAACATTCTGGATATTTTTCGTCATTAAATGATGATATATAAATGTTTAAACATCAATATATAAAGGTATATGAAAGCTTGACGTAAGGTTGACACGAAAGAAATCAAGAAAAATTGAAAAATGCTGAAAATAGAAAGTACACGTTGTGGCAGCAAAGTACGCGCAGTGGGCACGACCACACGTACTTTTCCATCCACCACGCGTGGGTTGCTGATTTCGTGAAAAGAAAATATAAAATGAGAAGAGGGAAGAGGCAAGAACATTCCCTCATGTTCTAAGCTTAACCCTGCAGAGAAAAACATAAAAGGTGACTGAGAAAAGTGGAAATTGAGCGAGAAAAGTAGAAATTGAGCAAGAAAAGGGATTTGATTCCATATTTCTTGCTATGATTCATCTTAAGTGTTAAGGTAAGGTTTTCCATAGTTGATTTCAAGTTGATAGTTTGTATATGCTGAGTTTGGATGATGATAAGAGGAACTTAATTTGCTAGAAATTATGATAATTAAGTAGAGAAACATGAATTTGATAGCTTGTTTATGTTAGAATGATTTGAGGAAAACAAGGAGATGGAAAGAGTGAAAACTCTAGGGTTTAATGAAGGTTTACAAAGGGTGTTGGACTTTTGTTAATGGTTGTTTTCATGTATTTGATGGAAATTAATGATGAAATGATATGATTAGAGCTTGAATAAACTTATGTATATGTTGGAATGGAAATATCCTTGAGTGGATGCCATTTTGTGAAGATGAATGATAAGGAAAGGATGATAATTAGTTGACTTTAAGTTGACAAATGCTTAGTTTGATTCTTTTAAGTAAGACTGAAGGTGAGAAATGAGTGTTAATCATTTGTATGTTGTGAATTACATACAGGAAAATCTTTACGACTGAGGAATGATTATTGAGTTGTGTTAGTTTCGTTGATTTTGCTTATGTTGAGGTAAGTGTTTTATGTTTACATGTAAGTGTCCTTACACTTACGAATGGATTCGTAAATCTTTTCTTTAGACTTACTTCTTTTAGAATTGGCCTATAAGGATATGTTAAGTTGTTAGATTCTAGATGAATCATATTGAAAATGAGAATGTGATTGTTTGATTTATGATTGGTTCATGTTTGATATGGCGGTTTGATTTATGAATGAAATAATGGATGGTTGTGTCTAATTGACATATGGTTGATGTTCTTTATGATTGATTTCTTATATATCATATTGAACATTAGAATATGAAAAATGAAGTGTATGGATTGTTCTTATGAACACTGGATTTTTTTTATGGTTCATTCACTTATTGAGAGATTTGGATGGTGCTTTGATATGTTTTGGTGAATGATATAGTGTGAATGCAAACAAGTGCATGGTTGATGTGTTTTTATATGAAAACACTGTTATTGTGATACATAGATTATATGATAATGCATGAACATGCAAAGGCACTTGTTTGCTGGGATTTGTGTGACCCCCAAATTCGATAACTATTTATTTATATATATATATATATATATTTAAATATTAATTATTATTTTTATTCTCAAATAGTAATCGAATTTAAAGATCAAAGTTTTTGCGGAATAATAATTTAAAATGAATAAATTTTTGAAGAAACTATTTTTATACACATTCACTTAATAATCAAACTTACTTTTTATAAGTCAAAATAAAGCCACTTACAAAATTTTGGAATGCACCAAAATAAATAAATAAAGTCTTCAAAACAAATGGATTATACAATTGATGCGCGCATAATATGAGCATAATTCTTATATTTTATTTACGTATTATGCGCGCATATTTTTTATATTCTCTTTAAAAATCACACTTTTTAGTTGCTTTTATGGAAAAATTCATTTAAGATTTAAAATGTGATTTACACGCAAAATAATTCATATCTTTATTAATTATCGGTCAATTTTTATTCGGTTTATAATTTTATACGATAATTAATATTGTTTATGATTTTGGACACATTTATATGCACGATGATAGAAGAAATTAAGTCGAAATGGAAAGAATATGAGCCCAAGACCAAAGCACAAACTGTCGATGGATAGAAGAATGGATCGCACAAGTTGAAACATGAAATCCGGGCCAAATGGGCCAGGCACGGCCTGGCCGTGCTCCTGGCACGACGTCGTGCCCAAGCCAAAAGCTTGGGCCGTGCCAGGGCACGACCTCGTG
>CANYCX010540923.1:0-10436 GCA_948193385.1 Breynia disticha f. nivosa
TTATAATTAATTACTGTTGGTTGGTTGGATTTAATTTTATGATATTTTGTTAGTTTAGGTTGATGCCTAGGGATGATGAACCGTTGAATTAATGATAGGTTGCCATAATTGTCGTATATTTTATTGCTATTTACTTCCTATCGTTGAATTGTGCTATTAATGTTGTTGAATGCATATTTACGGGTGTATTCATTTTACATGAGATAATTCTTAATTAATTAATTGGTTGACCTCGCTAGAGCTAGGTGGTTGATTCGTTAATTGATTTAACTGTTAGAATTGTGGATCCATATTTTCGATTCGATCCTTAGAATTATCTACTTGAGCAAGAGTAATTTTGAGAATTGAGTTTACGTTGGAATACTTGAGCAAGACTCTAGCCGCATTTGTGGAGAAATAATTCTAGTAGTTATTGATAGGATAGTAATTGACTTTCTATAATTGCAACTTGATTCTTAGGATTATCTAGTTGAGCAAGAGATATATAAAGAATTGAGTTTATGTTAGATTACTTGAGCAAGAGTCTAATGGCAATTTTAGATTGTGAGAATATTAATCGAGCTAATTAAACCTTTGATCTCGCTAGAGCTAGGTGATCGATGGAATGATTTGTTTGATTGATTTAGTTGGTGATTTACATGTTAGGCAATTACGAGAATTAATTGTTAATTTGACGGGAATTCAAACCTAGGCATCTCTTTAATTTATTGCACGCTTAGATTAGTCAAAACATACCTATTTTTCTTGCTAGTTAATCAATTAAGAAGGATTGCTAGTATTTAAACTAAGTCTATAGGGTTCGATACTCGAGTCTGAAAAGTGCTCGTTTTATACTACTTGATTGTGTTCACTTGCACGTTGCATTTTTAGGCCATCATGGACGTTAGTAAGGTTAAATACATAATCAATTTGATTGGGTAATTCATGAGGTAGAATTAATTTGAAATCGGGAAAAATGAGTTAAGACATTTGTGAAGGAAGTCGGAGAAAAAGAGATATTAGTTAGTTGTAGAATGATGAGAATTGTAGGAGTTGATTGTAAAAACATTGTTGATTGGATTGTGAATGATTATTAATTGAGGAAGTAAAGAATTAAATAAAGGGGAGATTAGAATAATAAATTAGAGAGAGGAAAGATTAGAGAAATGGGGTATATATGTACATATGAATGTTTGGATGTTTGAGCAATCTATATTTACTATCTAGTACATTGTAATATATGCATGCGTTATTGACATAGTTCTAAATTGTGTTTAGGAGAATTTAAACAAGGAAAAGGATTTCGGTCGGAGCCTAAGACAGGGGTTAAGAGAGCTTTTGGAGGTAAGTAACACGAGCGCAGCTTCTGTGTGTGTTTGCATGTTGCGTTTGTTATGTGGAATGGTTAATGAATCTATATGAATAGGAAAATAGGAGTTCACGAGATGTGATGATTCCGTGCTAATAGAAATGGCTATATTGAGATGCATGCGATTATTGAAATAATTAATTTGTTTTGTGGAATGAAATGTGGGAATTTATGATGATTTGAGTGAAAATGTGATGTGATTGATCTATGTGAGATATTATATAAATGTTGTGAGTTGATAAAGTTTGTTTGTTGATTGAAATGTGGAAAAGGATGTTCACAAAGTGTGTGTGAAATGGTTATATATATATGGGTGATGATTTGATACAAGAAAGGGGGATATAGATATGTGTTCAGTTGATAGATATTAAATTTGTAAACGTGTTGATTGATATAGATAATAATTGGTTTGCCTTGAGGGGTTGAATGACTGGTTATGTTTATACCTGTGAGGTATAGTATGAGTATAATATACATGATGACTTGTTGATTACATGGTTATATTGTAATGAGTTCTTGATTAAAGTATGAATTGATATTTGTAGATGATCATATGTTGATCATTAAAGCATGTCATAGCATTCATGCTCCTCGGGGTTGCATAAGAAATAGAGTCATAAGTAAGGCTCTAAATGGAAAGTTGAATGGCTCAAGGGAGCGTATACAATATAGTATACAAAGAGGGAGTGGTTACCTGATCTTGGGAGCGTAAACGCATGTAAATGCGAAAAAGCATAAGTGTGAAAGTATATGAATAAATACTTTACACAGCACAGTGGAAAACTCGTTTCACCTTATCGTGTTCGAGTGTGCTAGCCTAATATGGCAATATTCAGGCCTAAAGGGGCATAGCCAATTATGGCATTAATCAAATCAGACCTATAGGGGCATATTTACTAAATCTATGGCCATAGTAACAAAAATGTAACCTATACTCCCGACCGACTAGGCCTATTTGCAAACATCTTAACAAGGTTGGCCAAGTGTTAGAATGATATGAAATGGAGGGAAATTCTAGGTAAACATGGGTAATAATGCATTAGAGGGTATGCATTCATGTTTATCATGTCGCATATGTTATACTCATTACAAATTCGTGATATACATATGGTTATGTGAATGTATATGTATAAATATAGTTTATGTGATGATGGAATGAATTAATGTTGTGATGACCATGTTAAGTTGAGGTATGATCAATGAAATGTATATGTTTGAAGTAATTAATGATGTTATAAGTGTGATTCGTTAAACTATTAATTCGAATGTGAATGAAGATTTCACTTGGAATAAGTTAAGTGAGTTTGAGTGAATGATGGCTGTAATTTAATGCCGTGTAAATGTTGTGCGATATAAAAATGGTTTTATATTGATATAATCATATAAAAGTATGTTATGTTCATATGTATTTAGCTATTATAAGAAGCATGGTGTGGAATGGAAAACGATAAATTGGATAAGGACATCGATTGAAATGATCATTTTGCCGATAAATTTTGGAATTGAATTGTTAATTTTGATTATGTGTTCTTATTTTGATGTGTTTGAAACATAGATCATTGATATAATGTATATGCATGGGAATTTGGTTAAGTGTTGAGTGATATGAAACAGGTAACCAACCTCGATTGAGGATTTAAAATCCACCTCGATCGAGGGTGGACTGCAGGAAAGGAAACGAGAGGAAGGATGATAGATCTCGATCGAGATTGGAAACAACCTCGATCGAGATTGACCTTCTGGAAAGGGAATAGCTTAAAGGTTGATCAATCTCGATCGAGATTGAACACAATCTCGATCGAGATTGAACACAATCTCGATCGAGATTGAACACAATCTCGATCGAGATGATCATTCTGCCGATTCATTTTGGTGAACAATGAAGTACCTCGATCGAGGTTCAAGAGGCCTCGATCGAGACATGGTTGCTGTCCGAATTCTTTCCAGAAATTGCACAAATCTCGATCGAGATTCAATGAGTCTCGATCGAGACTCGACTTCTGTCCGAACTTTCTTTTGAAGTTGCTGAGCCTCGATCGAGATCCAATAAAGTCTCGATCAAGACTTGGTTTCTGGTCAAGCTGAAATGTTGGAAATTAAATGCTATGTTTTCAATCTTGATCAGGACTTATCAAGTGTTATAAATAAAAATGAAGGATTATGATATACAAGATTAGGTGAATGTTGTAAAGTAAATTAAGGTATATTTACAATGGAGATAATGATAAAGTGTGAAAATTGATATACTATTGATGTGGTTGTGATGTATGTTGAATGAATTGGTATAAATTTTGATGATAATGTGGATACTTAATTGATTAATGAATTGCATGTTAAAGTATGTGAGTTTGAATGATAGGAAATGTTGTGATTAAGGTAATGGTAAAGGTTGTTCTTGGGTATAATATTAAACGATGCTTAATAAATAGAAAGAGTAGGATGTGTGTGTATATTGTAAGTACATAATTAATTTGAATTGCATGATCTCAAAAATTATATTTTGAGATGAAATGAAGCCGACCACAAATGGTTATGTTACTTACTGAGTATATCTCATGCAATTTTATTGCCTGCAACGCTTGACAGGAATCGAAAGTTAATTTGGACAAGATGGTGGGCATCGAACAGGATTTTTGGTGATTTCGAGAAGAGGATCTAAGGTGTGCAATGAACTAATGGATTAGGTTAATACTTTGTACATGACTATGTTGCATTCAACATGTAGTGTGTTGAAAAAGTTATTATAGAAATAGGAGTGTTATGTACCTTATTTCTTTATAACCGCATTGATTGTAAATGATTTTGGATACTACATGTTTTTGTAAAACTTTAAATTATGTTTATGAAAACAAGTGTGGTGCATGTTTGTCATTAACAAATTTCTATTACCTATTTTATTTTATTCCAAAAATCAAAACTTGATTTCCGAGTTTAAATATCATTTGTAGGAGGGGAGTTCATACGCGAGTGATATTTAAATTCGGGGGTTACACAAAAGATAGTTGAGAAGGTATTAAAGCAGAAAAAGTCAATGCCTGATGAAGAAGCACGACGCGAAGAAGTTAATCCCTTCACTCGTGCAGTCATGGAAAAACCCCTCCCACCAAAGTTTAAAATGCCGCAACTCCTAATTTTTACTGGAAAAGAAGACCCACGAGAGCATGTGCAGAATTATGAGTCCATTACGCTCTTACAAGGGTGGGAAGATGCAATCATGTGTTGTGCATTCTCAGTGACACTATAGAATGTTGCACGCGACTGGATCTACGGGCTAAAAGAAGGATTTGTTTCATGTTAGCCAATTAAAAAGGGAGTTCATCAACACCTTTGTGATCAACACTAGGAGCCAAAAGGACGCAGCCTACCTAGTCAGTGTGAGGCAAAAGGATGGAGAAAGCCTAAAACGCTTGTTGATTTGTCCTCCCGTGCCGACCAATACATAAGGCAAGCAAAGATGATAAAGATAGTAGGAGTAAAAGATGATAAGAAGAGGAAGGAAAGAGGCGAACATGAGGAGTAACTTAAGAAGATGAAAAACGTGGATAGCACGCAAGGATCCTTAAGATTGAGGTTCGAGAAGTATAAGCCACTCACCCATTCAAAGGCGACTATCTTAGCAGCCATTAAGAAATTTGGGTTGATTACTCTCCCTCCAAGGGTGCAAAAGTCACTTGGAAAAAATATCATGTTACCACAGAACATTCCACAGAGGCCAGTTACCAACTCAAGAATCAAATTTAAGCATTTCATTAAAGCTCAGGCTGTAACACCCGAAAAAAATATAATTAAATATTATGCAAAATGAATTAAATTGAAATGAACTCAAATATCACATGTGATTGCATTCTAAATGCACACATGAGCATGGTTGGCATGAATAAGAGCACAAGTCGTGCTCATCAATATGCTAGGTCGTGCCACAGTTGATAAAACTAGCACGAGATGTGTTGAATGGATTTAGGCCATGCCAGAATTGAGAAAATGAAGCACGAGTCGTGCCATCTGAGTGAAACAAGTATGAATCGTGCGTAACTTGATTGCAACCGTGTCATGATCCAATTGGCACGAGACGTGCCAATAATTAAGATTGGGCCATGTCAATCAATCGATTGCACGCTTGAATGGCACAAGCCGTGACATGGGCGTGCCGAGCTGAATCCAAGCGGTACTCATTAAAAAATGTCATTTTGTGCAAAAATTTATAGAAAGAAGCTCGTTGAAATCGAGAGACAAAACCTAGAACCCTGGAAACTGAAATGGGAGCCGATTCTTAGTGAAGGTAAGGAGACTTTTATGGAAAAAGAGCTTGTGCAAGGTAACTTCTTATTTTCTCTCTATTAAGTATATGTTCTGTGATGAGTAAGGGTGGAATGATGAATTGATGATTTGGTGATGGAGTAAACTGAATTCCAGGATGAATTGAATTAGATTGGTGTTGTTTGTTACTTTGTGAATGGTGTATGAAAAGAAATTGGAGAATTTCTGCACATTAGAAATTTATGTTTATGAGAAAGTGCACTTCTGAAACCGATTGTTTTAGAAAGTAAACATGTGGTTAATGATATGATATGGGAATTGTGTGATAGGAATTTATTGTCGAGCTTAACATTAGAGCTGGGATTGAAGGTAGTTTCCTGCCAATTGTTCAGGACATTTAGGTAAGTGCTTTACCTTTACGCATAGTATGTTTATGCTACTGAGTATTGAAGAATATAAGTATAAGATAAAATTATGCTTATTGAATAATAGGATGGAAAGATTGTGCTTTGGCATGGATGAACTAAACTTGAATAAGTCAGTATGATGGTAGAGTAAGTGTCTTCACTTACTTCATGATATTTTCATATGTTTAGATGGAATTAACTTATATAAGCACTTTGATTTAGTATGAAGGTTTTGTAATGAATCCAAGAGGTATGAAAGCTTAACTAAATAAAGAAAGAAATATGAAATGCATATATGTATTATGTTCTTAGGAACATTGAAGCTTGATATGATTCTTGCTTGATTGAGAATTATGAGCATGATTGAGATGTGCTATTGCGATATTGAGATGACATGATGAGATTATTCTAGCATGATGTTCATATTGCTTATATATGAACTTTACTTGCTTGATTTGTATGCTCTTATGGCCATATTTCTTATTGATATCTTGTTGGTTTAAAAACACATGCTTGCTTGTTACTATTAAAGCATGGACTTGCTTTGTTTTGAGCATACATTAATCTGTGATTGAGATATGGCTTGATTTTGTGTTCTTGCCTTGATGGTGATTGGTATGCTCATTTGATATGTTGATATATGGTTGACATCTCATTGATGTTAAAAGCATGTGATTGCTTATATGATTAAAAAGCATGTGATTTGCTTGATTGAACATATTTGATTATGATATTGAGAGTGGCCATATGAATGCATGATATCATTCATTGTGTTGCTGAGGATGATTCTGAGAGAGATTCTCGATACCGGTTTGAGACCGATGATATTCCGAGAGAGATTCTTGATGCCGAGAGATCAAATATAAGACAGATCACTCATAATTAAAAGCAGTTGCATGCAAATCTAGAGATAGATCGACATAAATCATTCCGATTAAGGTCAAACTTAATAGAGTAATTCACAAAATATTAATACAGTATTATTGGTTTAACTTAGAGATTTCACGTTAAATTAGTTAATATTAGATGTTAATTACCATGAGAAAGGAATTAATATAATTTAGGAATCGTCATAGTCTAGTCATAACAACAACAATAATCTAATTCCAATTGACAGTCAAACAACTTTGGAGATTCGAGATCTAAGTATTGTCTTTAATAATTATTTTAATCTCTTGCTTTTTATTTATGTTAATTTAATTAGTAGTCTAATTCTTTTAATTAATTTTGTTCTATTTGGTAGGCTAGATAACAATTAATAGTCAGCTGTCAGTATTCAGTTTCTGTGGGATCGACACATGGAGCTGTAAAAGCCAATTACTGCATTAATATGTACCCTTGCCAATTGCCAACGTAAGGTAGACAAACATAAAAAATGATGGAGAAAGTAAATGTCAATAGCATGAATCTCAAGCTGGTAAAAAAAAAAACCAGTAATAGAATTTGCCATCATTTCCGGTACACTTTCTAAAAGCAAGCTCAAGTTTTCCGTATAATGAATTTGCTATCATTTCCGGGTTGAAGCAGCATTTTTGGAGCATTTGCTTCTTTTCAAGGTCCTATCAATTCTTCGCGCTTATCTTCAGCCACAACTTTGTAAAAGATTGTCATCAACTTAAAGATCGCCGCTTTGTTATTTTTTGGCTCGATCTTCTAAAGGACTCGAAGCCTATTCATTCTAGTTCAGTGGTCTTAAATGCATAAATTACATTCCATTAGACTCCACAGCAAGGTCACATTCTTGTGCGCTCAGTGGTCCAATAGGCCTATGCCATAAGATATTACCATTAAAAAGGCTAATGCCAACCCCAAAGTCCGGGTGTGTACAGCAATGAAAACAACCCTTGTTTCCAGGAGTGATTATGAATCTTTAGTCAAATGAGCTTAGAGTATCTCCAATGATATTGTTTACAGTTTATATATAAATATGATATTATATTTTAATGAGTAAAAATATTTTTACTCTAACAGTATTCTTTAAATTAATTATCAAAATTTCAATAGATGAATGTGATTGGATGATTCAAATACATAATTAATTAAATAAAGAAGAAAGAGATAATAAATTAAAAATATATCAAAACAAAAAATATGGAGTCATTATGACTATCTATTTTTAACTAGTCAAATCCAATCTCTTCTTTATTTTATAAAATAAAGTATAGATAAAAAGAGCATTGAAGTAAGTTTTTTTTACACGTAACTCTTTAAAATAGATAAAAATGTCTTTCTAAAGAATCTATTGAAGATGCTCTAATCCTAAATGCGATTAAAATAAAGACCGCAAAGAGACAATGAGTCTGCAATATTTAGAATCAGAATGTTCTAAGCCAGAAGTTTGTTGATTAAATGCATTCAAAAAGAGACTAATTATAACTGCCTATAGAACTTAGAAGATACTTTGAAATGAAGAGGCTGAAGAAATAAGTTGATATAGTAGCATAGTTATCAGTTCAAGGCCCCAGAGACATGTTCCACATAAAAATACATAAAAATATGCTAGATGATAGCAAAAAAAATCATGGTTAAACCTTACATGCTCCAAAGTATCTACCCTTGCGCAGTGTATGCTCCAATTTTTCAAAGGAGATACACATGCCAATACTACAGATATCTTTCGAAAAGCTACTAACTATATTTCTACAAAAATTCACTAGTAAAGCCTAAGCACATCCTTTGAAGAGTCTCTCCATATTTACATAAATAGTAATCAATCCAAGCTTCATTTGGACATTCAAATGACTACCTAATAGACTTTAGTTGGATGTCTCATATATTCATATGTGTGGTGCATTTGCATAGAGTAAACTTAATCAGAATAATGAATACCAGGACTTCCCTTAATTTATTTTTAGTAATGTAGAAAAGAAAAAAAAACCTTTCATAGATTTTGATGTGCAACATTTCTAAGAATACTAAAAGGCACCTTTTTTTTTAATTGAAAAGATAAGTAATTAAAGGTGTTAAAAGTCATTAATTTTTTATTAAGAAGTTCAAAATACAAAGAAAATTAGAAAAATAATGATATATTCGTTATTTATTCTAATGGTTTAATTTTATTATATTTATAATGATAGATGGATGTAGATACATTACGTGATAAACAGAAATCAACAATATACACTACAAAAAAACGAATTTAGCGACCAAACTTTTGCTCGCCAAACAACATATTTTGGTCGCTAAATGAATTTAGCGACCAAATTTAGCGTCCAAAAATTGGTTGAAAAAACGTGGACGATATTTAGTGTCCACGTGGACCCTATGCAATTCAGCGTCCACGTGGGCACTGATAAACTTAGCGTCCACGTGGACGCTAAATGTTTTGTCTCCACATGGACGCTAAACATTTAACGTCCACGTGGACGCAATTGTATAGCGTCCACATGGAAGCTAAATGTTCAGTGTCCACGTGGACGCAAAATTAATTTTTTAATTTTGAATATTTTCTTTTTATAATTTATTTATTTATATTAATTTAATTTAGAAATAATTTTCAATTTAAAATTAAATATCAAATTAACATTTGAAATGAAAAATTGAAAAATATTATGAAAAAGAAACGGAGCGATAAATGAAATATATATACATAATCAAAAATATAATATAACATTCCTACATAAATAAAAAAAATATAAAGTGAAATATCCAAGAAGTGAGCAGAGGTGGCTGAGGGATAGTCGTCGGCGTGTCATTAGATCCAGGAGCACGGCGGGAGAAAAATAGCTGAATCTGGCACTCCATCTCTGCCAACCGCTCCTCCAGTGTGTTAACCCGAGTTTGTAGATGCTGGTTATTGCGGGTAAGCTCCGCAAACGCGTGACGTCTCGACGAGGATTTGTGATCCTCTCGCATAAAAATCTCCACCAGCTGTACCGACGCCGAAAACTGACTCACCAGAGCCGACACCACCTACGATGTAACATCCCGGAAAAATTTTCATATTAAAATAAATGTGAAAATATCAGTATATAAAAGTATACGAAAGGTTGACGTAAAGTTGACACGAAATAAATCAAGAAAAATCAGAAAATTCTGAAAAATTAAAAGTACACGCAGTGAAACAAAAGTACGCGGTGTCGGCATGACCACGCGTAGTATAAGCCGAGCACGCGTACTATGGCGCTGTGAGAGCGACCCTGCGTACTAAACGATCGACCACGCGTACTTTGTGACCCCGCGTAGTATGCTGTCGGTTTGAAAAAAATAATATAAGTTTCGATCATTCGGTGAAGGTTCATTTTAAACCTTTGAAAACCATTTTCACTTCAGAAAAGCTCTAGAAAAGTAAAGAAGAAAGGGGAAACAGGCTGGAGATTATTTTAAGTTGATTTGTTTCAAGAAATCAAGCTAAGGTAAGGTGTTATGGTTGATATATGGTTGATTTTAAGTTTAGGATTGGTTTTTGGCTTATTAAATGGTTA
>CANYCX010540980.1:0-10829 GCA_948193385.1 Breynia disticha f. nivosa
TATGTTTTATGGAAATGCATTTTATTTCTATCTCCTCTAATCTATATTTATGATTTAACTCTGATATTGTTATTATTTTATTATTATTCTATAATATTGTTAATAAATGGAAAAATGGGATTTAGTTTTTGAGGGTCACAACATAAGTTTATATAGATATATATATTTTGAAAATGACCAATTTGCCCCTAGCCTTACACGTGACCATGTTTTCATCTTTCTCTCTCTCGGTATAACCCAACTTCACAAAATTTTAATTTCTCACATTATTTCCAACACTCCACATTACTTACTTATTGAAACTTTTCGCAACAAATTTATTCGCACATTTTTGAAATATTTCCAAAAATTCTTAAGAATTACTAAAAATGAAGAGCGTTACAGTGTTGCTTACTGAGTTTCATTACTCACGCGTTTTATGTCTGCCACGCTCGGCAGGAATTCAAGGAGAATAATTTTGGACGCCAAGGTGGTACATTGCTGCTCAAATCTAGGACTTGCTGTGAGAGAACCTGAGGTGGACGGTGCACTGTGTAGGAATATTTTATCTTGTACACGACAGATCATACATAATGCATTATTTGTATTTTGTCAGGTTATGATTGAAATAGGATCTTTCTGGTTCTTTTTCTTTCTTAACCTGTAATATTTTGTAAAATTCATACTGTATTGGGCTTAGGCCTTCACGAACTTTTGTAATTGTTTTGGTGAAAGAATCATAAGAGTCGTTTGAAAACTGCTTACATGAAACCAGGAATGACAGAGGTAGAAGTAAAAAGAACGGTGCCAAAATATGTTAATCAAGGCCAGTGGAATTGGCTTGTCCATTATTGGTTCAGTCCAAAAGAAAAGGTAAATATTTAATTTATGCAATTAGCTTCTCCATTATTATTATTTTGCAGTTGATCATTGAAACACATAGGAAGTTGGAATATATTGAATATTGATATTATAACTTATATAATTTTGTAGAAGTGTTCAAGAGACGGTAAAAATGCAAGATCTGCACAAACCACTCTGCATACTACAGGTTCTACAAGTTTTGCAAGGAAGCTCAAAGAATTTGTAAGTTCCAAACCAACTACACGACATTTATTACATATATACTTAATCTCTGGATTTTAAGCATTGTAATTACATATAGAAAGATTATTTATAAACAAAAACACATTTGCGTAATAAGTATTTCAAACTTTCAACTTTTAATGCTGTTGAAAATTTCTAATACAAATTTATGTACTTATGTGTAAAATTTATCCTTTTTTTTGTTTATATTCAGGCTAAGGAACATGGAAGGGAACTAGGACGACTCGAATTTTATTGAGTGACTCATAAGAACAAAGCTTTAAAGTATGTTAATACAACAGTAGAAGATATAATGGTAAGTTGTGAACTTTATATTGTAAGTTATATTCTTATTGTATCAAATAGAAAGCATATATTATTTCTTTTTATCTTGTAGGATAAAGGTGCTAATTTACTTGCCGAGCATGTTACTAAATCATCATCAAGTTCAGCTACTACGGTTCATGAAAATCAAGTTTTTACTGATCTCTTTGGGCTAGATAAAGGTGGACGAGTAAAGGAGTTTATATTTGGCGTCATTCCAAGTGTTTGGAAAGAATAACCAAAGCAGCAGTTCTCAGTCTCAAGAAATCACACTTCTTCGTCAACAAGTAGAAGAATTGACAAAAAAGCTTACAAGTTATGAGGAGTTTCAAAGAAATATGCAATTAGAGTTCGAAAGTATGAGCCAATTTATCAAAAAATTGGAAGGTTCCCAAAGAAATATGCCAAGCCAAGACAACGATAGAAAGTATCTTATTTAAAATAATTATTTTCTTATAAAATAATATATTAACATGTGGTCCAATTATTATTTTATTTTGTAGGCAGTGAATGAAGAACAAATGATAATATGAACATGTTGGATCAAAGCAATATATTGTCATTTTAGACAAAATACAAGTAGGGATATTTCATTTCTATTTATTACTCGTAAGAATACTTTTATTTTTTTTTGTTATTTTTATTTTAACAGTGTGGATATTTTTTTGTTTATTTATGTTGAATTTCTAGCTTATTTCGATAACGAAAATGAATTATAATAGTAAAATTTTACTCGTAAATTAGTAACTAGCCTAAATAAACGAGTAGAAAAAATTACAAAATGCTATTAAAAAAATATTTGCCTATAATGCTATAAATATTGATGACGAATTTTGTAAAAATGTCGACTTTTGTAATTACGCTTTTTAAAAAATGTCGTCATATTTTTTTGCGACATTTGTTAAAAATGTCATCACCATTTACAGCACTTTGCGTAATGTCATTAAAAATGATGACTTTTTGTAAATGTCATTAGAATTGATAGTGCTTTTTCAAAAAGTGCCACCAAGACTAGTGGCATCTTTTAAAAGATGCCACCAATTCTGGTGGCGCTTTTCAATAAAATGCCACCAATGCTGGTGGCGCATTTTTAAAAGCATCATTAATACTAGTGGCGCTTTAAGTAGTTGTCACTAATTTTTTTACAACGTTTTTGAGGAAGTGTCATTAAAATCTATCAGACTTTAAAAAATGCTACAATATGTGACGACACCAACGTGTAGCTGCATTTTTTCAAAGCGTCACTAAATTATTTGGTGGCGCTTAAAAGTGCCACAAAACATAATTAAAAAATGCCACTAAAATGTTATTTTTTAAATAAAGAGCAAAAAATCTCATTGCTAGCAAAATAATTAACTTATAGTACGTCAACAACAAACCATTGATGCCAAAGTTTACATATTTTGAATTATTTGAGGAGGAGCTCGTCCAACCATGAAAGAATTTTCTTATAGGAAAGCCTTGGGAAGAAATATAGGAATCAAGCCTTTTTCTGAGTGGGTAGCATTGGAAACCTAAAGGTACTATGGAGATCATTCCTCTAAGACATGGCTACTATTTAATAAAATTTGATCAAAAGGAACACAAAGAAAAGTGTTACTTGAAGGTCCATGCATTGTTCATAGGCACTACTAAACCGTCTTACAATGGAGTTTACACTTTGTTCCACCAATGAATAGCATAAAGTCGACGATAGCCTAGATCAAATTACTTGAACTATCAATGATGTATTATCATGAAGACTTGCTATACCACTTGGCTTCTAGCAATGATTCTATTGAAAAAAATTGCTCAGAACAAAGGGTCAGTTTGCTATGGTTTTCATGGAGATTGATCTCACAAAGCCCGTTGTTGCTCAATTTTGGTTAGACGAACAATGACACTCAATGGAGTATGGGGGCTGCAAACGATGTGTTTGCGGTGTGGCAACTATGCTCTTTGTTGGGAAATTTGCTAAAAACATATTCCTAGCTCATAAAGAGAAGCAGAGGGGCCGAGAAATAATCCTGAATAATGACATAAGAAGATCGCTGCCTAGTAGAGCCAAATATTGACTTTCCATAATACAACTCAGCTTCTAAGCAAATAACCAATTAATTTACCATCCTCTCTCATTTTGGTTATTACATAGGAATGGTTGCACCAAGAACTAAATTTTTCTGAGTTTAAAAAGCAATGAGTCAAGACCTAGCTTTTTATTATTTTGAACAGGTTCGATACATTAATGAACGAACATCCGAGTAACACCCAAGAATCCATTAATGTCTCTTCGCATAAAGACACTAGTATCAGAAAAGCATTTATTAATGAGTAACTTGTTCTTTTAAAAAAGCAAAGGAAAGAAAAGTTTTTTTTTTTAAAAAAAATGTGGCCATACGCAGCTCTCATAAACCCTTAAACTAGGGAAAATGACAAATAATAACTAAGACATTCGATTTTCCTTTTTTTCATACCAATAAAACTATATCCTTAATTAACATTTTTAAAACTTATCTAACAAAATAACAACCTATATAATAACTAAATCTCCATAAATCTGTTGGGTTTCTTTATAGTGCAGATAATAATCCCTATTATTTGGGACACACATCTACTCTTTGAAACTTTCTTAGCCACGTTACCATATTGGCTAACAGAGCTTTGGAATGTTGGGGACTCGAAAACAGCAAACGATTGAATACTTGAATTCTCTTACAACAGGCGTTCCAGTGTGCGTAAATGCGAGGCTTCAATAGTTCACCGACCCCATCCTCCATCCAAGAGAAAACCATTTGTTCCGGTATAAATAGTCATTATCTGCTCATCCACCGTGAGAGGGGCTGATTGGGATTGTTTAAGCAATTCACGTAATCGTTGACTTCTTGCAAATTGATTATGAGTAGCTTTATCAAGATCAGAAGCGAATTGCGCAAAGGCTTCTAATTCTGCTTATGCCACTGATACGGATATCCCTTCTAGTAGCAACTTTTGCTGGAAAATAGATACCATCTCTCCCTTTGAAACTTTCTTAGCCACTTTCTTAGCCACGTTACCATATTTCGAGTAGTGGAATATGAGTTGTTGAGTTTGTTTTCATTTCAATTTCTGTAAGGCTTATAAAAGTCATTAGTTATTTTGAATTCAATAAGATTATTCTCTCATCTTCAAAGTTCCTTACATTTTTGGTATCAGAGCTCTATAAGGGCCTACTTGTGAAGAAAGTGAAACTACAGTTTCTTAAGCAAGGGACTCATGATGGCAACTGAAAACAATTTTGTTCAACCAACAATTCTTAGGTTCGATGGGCATTATGATCATTGGTCGATGGTGATGGAAATTTTTTTCGAGCAAAGGAGTATTGGGGTTTAGTGGAACATGGAATATCTGTAGCAACAGACGGAGTTGAGCTTAAAGACTCTCAACGAAAGACAATTGCAGACCAACAACTGAAAGATTTGAAGGTGAAAAACTATCTGTTCCAGGCTATTGACAGATCCATTTTTTAGACCATTATTAACAAAGACACTGCCAAGAACATTTGGGATTCTATGAAACAAAAATACCAAGATTCTAAAAGAGTGAAAGAGCACAGCTCCAAGCTTTTAGAAAGGAATTTGAGGTTCTGCACCTGAAAGAAGGTGAAAGTGTTGATGAATATTTTGCTCGAACTCTTACTGTCTCGAACAAGATGAAAACTCATGGAGAAAAATATGGGGCAGATTGTGATCATTGAAAAAATTTTGAGATCAATGATATCCAGATTTGATTATGTTGTTTGCTGAATTGAAGAGTCTAATAATTTAGAATCTTTAACCATTGATGAATTGCAAAGTAGTTTGTTGGTACACGAGCAAAGGATGAAAGCACATGGGGAAGATGAACAAGCTTTAAAGGTGACTGTTGATGGGAGATTTGGTGGCAGAGGTTGTGGCAGTATTGGTTATAGAGGAAATTTTAGAGGACGAGGGAGAGGAAGAGGTCGAGGAAGAAGGTGTCAAGGTTACAAGAACGCCACTATTGAATGTTGAAAGTGCTAGTTGGGTCACTTTCAATATGAGTGTCCTTAGTGGGAAAAAGAAGCAGCAAATTATGTTCAACATGACAATGACAATGAAGAAATATTGTTGATGGAATACATGGAATGTGATGGCATAGAAGATGTTTGGTTTCTTGACTCAGGCTATAGCAATCATACGTGTGCCAATAAGCAGTGGTTCTTTGTTCTTGATGAGAGATTCAAACAAACTGTGAAGTTTGGAAATGATTCAAAGATGAGTGTAATGGGAAAAGGGGACATTAAATTGAATATAAATGGAACAGCTTAGGTAATCTCTGATGTCTACCTGAATTACAAAATAATTTGCTAAGTGTTGGTCAGCTACAAGAAAAGGGTGGTGCTATTATAATACAACATGGAGAATGCAAAATCTACCATCCTAAAAAGGACTCATTATGCAAGCATCTAAGTCTACAAAAAGAATGTTCAAGTTATATGCAAAATCAGTAGCAGATATTCCAACTTGTCTCCTGGCTGCTAGTGAAGATGTCACAAAACTTTGGCATAGTATGTAACACCCCAAAATTTCTATTTAATTTAAAATTAAAAATAAAATAAATAGCAAAAATGTGGGGAAAATTATTTTTTTTCGCATTTTATTTTGGGTAATTAACCAAGTGGGTAGAGTTGAGATTGGTTATAAATGGAGAGTTTAGGAATTTTGGAAAATTATAAATTTCGAGAATTTAAATTTTGGGACCAGTGTGGGCCGAGTTAAAAGAAGGACTAAGAAGTAAATAGGGGACCAAGCCCAAAAGAACCACTACAACCCTTCCCTCCTTCTTTCTTCTTCCACTCGCACGACATTCCTTCCTTTCCTTTCCTTTCATGGCCGAAAATCGCCTTCCACCATCAATCTCCCCAAAAATTTGAAGCTAGGGAAGTTCTAAAAATCGGTTTTGGATTGAGTCAAGGTAAGTTTTCTTCCTTTCTCTTCTAATCCCGTTTTTCTTCCAAGCCCTAACTTCCAACACCCATAACTCTCTTAATTTAGCTCTAAATAAAGCAAATGATGGCTCGTTGGAAAGTTTGAAACATCCACTACCCATTATTGATCATTTTTTATGTTAAATCATTGATTAGGAACTCAAAAACGTTGAGAATAGAGGAACCCTATAAAATGACGGTTTGGGAACCTAGGAGGTGATTTTGCGTAAACAGAGTTTTTCTTGCATTTCAAGACTTGGGTAAGTTCAATTAGAGTATATTGGAAGTGTTTAAAGTATTGAATTGGTTGGGTGTACGATGTGTGTGAGTTTTGGGCAAAGTTAGGGAAATTGTTAGGTTTGAAAGAGGGGAATCTTGAACTAGGATAGTTGGAGTGTTTTGGAGGGTAATGATCATCTAATTATACCTAAACAAACTTTCCTAGGTCATTAATAGAGGTTGGGTGTGACGGAAATTAAAAATGGTAGTTGTGGGTAAAGAATTAATGAAGAGGAGTTAAGAAAGAGAGAGACAGAGAGAGGGAAGAGCAAATAAAATTAATGTAATAAATGCATATTATAGATATTACAAATTCATTTTACATGATTAAATGAACAAAAAGTTGATGTGAATCTATAATGTCAATAATAGAGAATTTAAATCGCGGCGAGAGAGGTCCTCAACCAAGCCGCTAGGTGCTTTTAGAGGTAAGTAACATGAGCACAATATTCCCTATGCATGTATGTTATTGAGTGTGAAATTGTTGCTTGATTGATAATGAAGGTGTTACAGATTGAAGCCTATATGAAATGCTTTTTTGTGTTGAATATGAAATGTGCTTGTGTGAGTTTTAAAAGTGACATTGATGAAGGCATGAAATGTCTGAAGGTTTCATATTGTTATGCGAGTATGTTATGAGTTAAGGGAATGTTAATTTGAATGATGAAGTTGCATGGACATGGTTTTATTATGAATGTTGCGAGTTATGAAATTGACAAACATGGAGGATAGCATACGTGTGACGTTGCCACTTACATATTTCTATGTTTATGAGTGCATGAGTGTTTTCCATGGAACATGCACATGACATTCATGCATTTGGGGGCTCATAGGTGAGAAATAAAATGAAGTAATGGGCTCATAAATGAGCAAGTGCTAAATTACACTAAAATGAAATGAGGGAGTGGTTATGGCTCATATGGGAGCAACATACGGGTAGTAGTTATTAAATACTACACTTGGGCAAAAAGTCGTAAAATGCTTAGGACGCATAGGTGTGTACGAGTGTGCCAAAAACTATGGGTGCATAAGTGTGTAATTTATTTGGATCCAATTTATATTATAACCAATACTCCCTGCCGACGAGGCTCGTTTGCAAACGTCAATATTATGGGCACAAGGGTGCAAATGAAATTGAAATTTGGATCATGGGTGATCATACTAAGGGATGCACTAGAGGACATGCATTCTCATTCCTCATGTTGCATATAGTGTACTCACTTTGAGTGTTTGTAATGGATATGCTCTTGTGCAAGCTTGCTTAGAAAATATTTGAATGCTTAAGTATTGATGTTGCACTTTAATGTGAAGTTATGATTTGGATTTGGTATGTGGATTAGAAATGCTTGGTACTTGTGTAGATGAATAGGTAAGGGTTGGTTGAAAATGACTTGCATAATAATGCTGGTGTGGAATATATTGGTGGAGGTGTTCTATGCTACGTGCTGTAGTTTTTTGGAAAAAGAGGGATGGAACGGGCTGGGAAATGGGATATGTAAACAGTTTCCCAAGCCGTTTCATTCTCAATGGGACTTTAGTGAGTGGAAACAGGTTGGAGAACGCGTTGCCAAAACTATTTCCAAAACCGTTTTGACTCACCGAGCAAACAAATGGTTGGACTGAATGAAAAATGGATTGCCTCGAATGTTCTCCAAACCGTTTGGATGCACTGTCTGGACAACACAATGAAATGATCTAGGGAATGGGTTCCATAGACCGTTCTCCAAATCGTTTGGATCTTCTGAATTGGATAGAACAACCGAACGACTTGGGGAACGGGCACTCCAAACCGTTCTTTAAACCTTTCCCGTACACCTAACTGCGTCAAACGAAATATTGTGTTCGGAGATTAGGAACTTTACCTGAAATAATGTACTTAAGAGACACATTTTAACTCAAATGGAAGATAAGTGGATGAGTACAATTGTTTAAATGGTTGTGTAGCGATTTGATTGATTAACCTCGTAACGTAAAGTTATCAATATGGTATAGAACATATTAATAGATTGAATGTAAAAATGCTATGGGAAGTTGTCCATATTGGTAGTGTTGCTTATTGTGTTTTACGACTCATGCATATTTTGCCTGCCATATTGGTAGGGGCTTAAAGGGAAACGACAGAGGTGTGATGGTTATTTTTCTTACCCTGACTAGTACTAGAAGAACCAAAGGACCAAGGTGGGCCATGCATAGATAGGGGTGGCGAATACACATATCTTGACTTTAACGAATTCTGCAAAGATAATGGTATTAGCAGGAAGCTCACTGCAGCCTACACTCCACAACAAAACAGAGTTGTTGAATGCAAAAATGCTACAATTATGAACATGGTTCGAAGTATGTTATCGGAGAAGCAAGTCCCTAAGAAGTTCTGGCCAAAAGTAGTGAATTGGAGTGCACATGTGCTTAGTAGAAGTCCCACATTGGCAGTGAGAGACCTGACTCCTGAAGAAGTTTGAAGTGGTGTTAAACCAACAGTTGATTACTTTCAGGTTTTCGAATGTATTAGGCATGTTCATGTTCTTGATTGTAAAAGAGAAAAGCTAGATGATAAGAGTATCAAGTGTGTGTTGCTGGGAGTAAGAGAAGAATCCAAGGCGTACAAACTTTATGATCCCAAATCCAAGAAGATCATGATAAGTAGGGATGTTGTTTTTGTAAAAAATGAATGCTGGAATAGGGAGGACAAAGTTTGTGAACCAAGACTTAATGTGCTTGACTAGGGAGACAATGATAAAGAGAAAATTGATCATAATGTGTCTACGGAGGAAATGACAATTGAAAGAGAAAATGTTGCTCAGCCCACAAATCGAACACAGGAAGACTTATTACGACGAAGGAGCAGGAGAGTACCTTTATGGATGGAAGATTATGTAAGTGGAGCAGAGTTGTTAGAAGAAGAAGAAGTTGAGCAGAATCTTTTTCTTTTCAACACACTTTCAAACCACACTACTTTCGATGAAGCTGTTTAAAGTCCAAAATGGAGAGCTGTAATGAATGCAGAAATAGAAGCAATTGAAAAGGACAATACTTGGGAACTTATAGTTCTGCCTACAAGAGCAAAGACAAGTGGAGTGAAATGGGTTTTAAAAACTAAGCTCAACGAGAACAGTGAGGTTGATAAGTGTAAATCTGATTGGTGGCGAAGGGATATGCTCAGCAACATGGAATAGATTATAATGAGGTTTTTGCACTCGTGGACAGATGGGATACAATACGAATGGTGATTGCTTTGGTAGCTCAAAATGGTTGGTCAGTATTTCAACTTGATGTTAAAAGTGCCTTCATACAAGGAAAATTAGATGAAGTGGTATTTATTGAGCAACCACGGGGTTATGAAAAAGAGGGTGAAGAACATAAGGTGTACAAATTGAAGAAGGCATTGTATGGACTTAAATAAGCTCCTCGGGCATGGTATAGTCTCATTGAAGCATATTTTCAGAAGGAAAAATTTGAAAATTCCAGTTATGAACAGACCCTCTTCATAAAAAAGGAAGATCTAGGTAAAATTTTGATTTTCAGTCTCTATGTTGATGGTCTAATTTGTACTGGCAAAGATATGAGCATGATTGATGAATTCAAGAATTCTATGAAACTTGAATTTGATATGAGTGATTCGGGAAAAATGAAATATTTTCTTGGTGTGGAAATTTTGCAAAATTCTAAAGGCATTTATATTTACCAAAGGAAGTATGCTACTGAAGTTTTAGAAAGGTTTAGAATGGAGAAGTGCAATAGTGTGAAAAATCCTATCATTCATGACACTAAATTGGTGAAAGATAGAGGAAGAACACAAGTGAATGCTACGATTTACAAGCAACTAGTAGGAAGCCTTATTTACTTAACTACAATAATGTAACGCCCTCCATTTTATGTATGAATAAATTTTTCGAAAAATATTTTAATTATTAATCAGTGGGGAGTGTAGGACGTTGTGTGGATTAAAAATTTATCGAGGTTAGTTCAACTGGGAGAGAGAAAATCGAAAGGAAGATAACTTTGTAGTGAGGAGGGTAAAACCGTCAACCCGAAACTATATATATACTCACATAAGTCTATCTCTCTCTACACTTCCCCATAGTCACGTTTTTGCTTCCAAAATTCCGATCCGAATTCCGAAAACCCTAGCTAACCTTGAACCTCGACAAATCTTGGTGTTTGGGAGTTGTAGGATCCGATAGAGATCTTGAATCGGTAA
>CANYCX010541114.1:0-10361 GCA_948193385.1 Breynia disticha f. nivosa
TGAAAGGATTTGTGAAAAAGGAAAAAAATTAAAGAGAACGCAATACGAACCAAGAAATGAAAAAAAATCAACATCTCACCTCTAAAACAATCTATACCACGAAAAGCGCTCCATCCAGCTCGCCAGCCACTTTATCTCTAACACAATGGGTTCCAAAAAACCAAGTCAGGATTATTCCCAGACCGACCCATTCAAACCCACAATGCCATCGGGCCCCACACCTCGCCGCACACGTTCCCAAGCCGCACCGGACTGGACTACATCAGAGCTCTTCATTCTCGTCAACGAAATCTCAGCCGCTGAAAAAGAATGCTCAAGGGCCTTATCTTCATACCAGAAGTGGAAAATCGTGGTGGAGAATTGCACTACTCAAGAAGTATGTAGGAGTTTGAATCAGTGTCGAGGGAAATGGAAGTCGTTGGTGAGGGAGTACCATATGATAAACCAATGGGATGCGAAATCCACAATTGGGTCGTATTGGGAACTGGGAGAGGAGAAAAGAAAAGATGTTGGACTTCCTGTGGAGTTCGATCCGGAGTTGTTTAGAGTGGTGGATTCGCATGTGAGGGCTCAGAAGGATGAGATGGAGACTGATATTGATAGTGATCCTGAAGCTGAGGCTGACTTTCTGCATGCTGTTGCTAAATTGGGTATGCTTTTTTATGTTGATTTGTATTTGGGAAGATTTGATCTTCATTTTGTTGCTAAATTTTTTCTTTTCTTTAAGGTCCAATTTTGTGATTTTTTAAGTGATGTTTGCGAAGATTTAGTGAGAAAGTAAAACAGATTAGTACTTTATGAGTATATGTAAAATGCATTGTTACTGTGAAATTGGGTTTTGTTGAATTTTAGTGGTTACTGTAGTTGGTATAGCTATACATTGTTGCTGAATGTACAAAAGTAGGACACAATGCGGAGTTTTAGCTGCTCTAAAGTTGTTATTGGTGGGTTTAAACGATAGGTGAAAAGCAGATTTCATTGATGTGTGTGTTTTTGGTGGGTTTGAGTTGGAATTTTGGAAAGTTTTGATCTTTACTTTGTTGCAAATTTTGTTAAGTTTGTTCTTTTGAAGCCACATTTTGTGATTTTTTAACTGATGTTTGTGAAAAGCAGTTAGAAAGTAGAAATCGTCTTTAGCTGATTTTTCCCTCCAATGGGCAATGTGCATTTGTTAAAGAAAGGCGGAAATAACTAGTAACTTACTGTTGGAAATTGATTTCATTGCTAAACTGGGTATGATTTTCTTGGGCCAAGTTGAATTTTTTGCATGACTGATGTTCATCGTATTCCTAAATTTGGTTTCTTCTGTCTTTTGATGGTCAAATTAGAAAACTTCTAGTGCTACTATGTTTGGATTAAGTATGAACATTGAACTGATTGTTAACTTGGACTCTTGGAGTAGATTGGAAAAGAATGGTTTTTGTTGAGTTTTAGTGCATGGTTGATTCATGTGGTGTTCCTTTTTAGCTACTGAATCTGAATAGACGAAAAAGTAGAAAGAAATGACTTCAAATAGGTAGGAGCAGCTGAGAAGGTGTCAAGAGTTAAAAGGTTATGAGCTTGTAATTTGATAATTTAGAAGTGGAGGTAAAGGAGATTCTATGAATTTTGAAGCACTTAATTGACTTCGGCTGTTTGAATGGAAGATGAAAATCTGAGTTCTACGTTTTTCGGTCAGTGTTTTCTGTAAGGGTTGAACGAAGCTAATTCTTTCTGAAATCTTGCATTATGCTTTTGGCCACTAACTTGGGTTGAGATATAATTTGCTGAGAGTTTGATATTTGATTCCATTTTTTTTCCTGCTACTGTTAGATATATACAAGGTTCAGATATTACTGACAGTATACTCCATAACATAAACAGCTTCCGATTTCATTTAGTTTTTTGATAAAAAGAACTTTCAGGATTGTGTTTGAGCATTTTTTATGGCAGTTAAGCTGTTTAGCAAAAGTTACAACCAACTATTCTTGACATTATAAATTACATGCTAAACAGGGTTCAAGAAAAAGAAGCGGAAGCCAGCTCTGAAAATTTATGATTATGAGTCACGTCAGATTTACTACATTGAAGAAGATAATCAGATTTTCCTTTCAGATGAGAAACTTCGTGATGTTCCTGTGGAAGAGAGCCCTCATATACGCCCTGAAATTGAAAATCAGGAAGAGAACCCTCATATAGGATGTGAAATTGAAAATCCTGTTGTAATCCAATCAAACAAGACTGAGGAAATTCTTGTAGAACAGGAGAAGGTCCACTCCGAGGAGGAACCTCAAGTAAGTTATATGGAAGAAACCCCTCGCGAAATCAACACCGAAGAGAAACCTCAAAATGTTAAGGAAGAAAAACCGAAAGACAGCCAGCCACGGAAAAAGATGCCAAGAATGGGAAAGAAGGAAAAAGTGATGGCAGAGAGTTTACGCCAGAACGCAGATCTGTTACATGCCATAGTGAACGGCACCCTTCCAGGGCTGACAACTGTATCAATGGAAGATTTGACAAATGTGGATGACATCCGCACGTTTATCGTGAGACGTCAGGCGGAGAAGCTCATCGCATGCCTTGGCGACATTGTGAAGACCGTCGAACAGTTTCCGTCTCTTGTCGAAGAAGATGTGCAGTGAGGAAATTTGGTGGTGTTGAGCATGTTTCTCGGCTTGTAAACATTTTTCATGTTGTTGGTTTTAATTGATCGGTACAGTGGTAGGCTTGCATTTGTGTTTTGCATTTCTGTATTAATTAGCATCTTGTGTACTCGCATGAACTCTTTGGCTAATCATTAGCATCAGCATGGAATCAACAGATCTCGTTGTTCCTCATTTTAACATTTTAGCTCTCGAATTTGCTTCCATTTCGGACAAGCTTTCGTTGTCTCTTTGCTGGTATTGGAAGACTAATAAACAAATAAAATAAAATCGACTCCACTGGGGATCGAACCCAGAATCTCTGGTTCCGTAGACCAGCGCCTTATCCATTGGGCCATGGAGTCGTTGTTTGTTGATTTTCACAAGAAAATTTAATATAACAAATTACTTTTGCTGAAGCTACCTGTAGGGCATAGCTATATTCTCTCAGATTTTAGTGTCATAAACATTACAAAAATTGAATTCGTATCGTTCCCTTATCATAAAGGTATTCTCACAAATTGTATTATTGTATCAATTACTGATTTTAAAACAAAAATATTATTACTACATTTGTCCGTCGTAGATGTCTTCTACAATAAGTTAAAGAGATTTTGGTGGGGCAGTTGGAGCAAACTGAAAACTAATTAACTCAGCTGCACACATAGCTTTCCAAGTTTTTGCTAAATGGGTGTTTTTGGAGTAAGTTTTGGTCATTATCAGGAGTTTTAAGACAGAACCACCACCTTACTGAGAATCCACAGAACCAAAGAAAACTCAAATGCAAAGATAGTGTGAAGCAATCCTCGGTCAAGTGTGAATCCAAAGAGAGTGATCCCTCCATGGTTGTGCTGCAAATATGACACTGCACCATTTCATCAACAGTTAAAATAAGCATTCTGTGTTAGATACCAAAACTCATATTTGAAGTATGGGATCGAGCATTGGAGTATATTCTTACCTAAAGCTTGCCGAGGCTGGAAGGAAAAAGGATCCGGAGAAGGGATAGAAACAAAAATGTCTGATGAATTGGAACTACAGTAATTGAAGTTATTTGAAGATTCATCAGGAGATCCATTTGTTTCTTCCATATGAGATTTTAGCTGGTCTGATCTGCCTGATACAGATGTCATTATCATATGCCATCTTGTCGCGACAGACACTATGCCTTGAGCTCTATGTGTGATTCTTGCTGCTCCCAGTAAGCATAAGAAGAACCCGGAAATCTCCACTACTGAACAAATCTACACATGCGGTGAACGTAGCAGAAGATTGAGTTAATTATACGTCAATCCTGATGTTCAGGTTCTTCAAGAGAAGAAAGAAGTAATCAAATTGTGCATTAGGACTTACCACAAGATCTCCGGAGCTGAAGAAACTCTTGTCAGACTTGAATGCTAGAACCAGCAACAATGCACCCAGTTGAGATACTGTTATAGTAACCAAACTGGTAATTATAAACCCTCTATATCTATGGCTGGTGGCAGAAAGTTGCTTCTTGATCCTGACGTGCTCCTTGAAGATCACATTAAAATCCGACTCACACCCTTCAAACATCTTATGAAGCTCTGCAAACCTCAGTATCTGAAGCTCGCAAGTAAGCCGAAACAGAACACAAACCAGCAAGAACACACCAGTTCTGTAAACCCATGAAGCCAAAACCAACACAAACATTATGGAATTCAAAGGAACACCAGAGTTAACAAATGGTAAAGACACTTTGGCTATGGAAAAGAATATGACTTTATGAGCAAACTCTACAAAAAAGGCCGGAAGAATCATGCAAGCAAGGTAACGAAAGGCCTTGTCAAGTTCACGGGAGTATCCACTGCGAACAAAGCATGAATCATCCTTTAATCCGCTCAAGAGAAGAACCTGTCCAAGACCATACTTTCTGAAGAAACTTGAGAGAGTGAAGAATGCAATCAAAGCTAGTCCTGACAGAGGAAGTTGCACCAACTTGTTGAAAGTGACGGGGCCTAATTGTGTTGAAGAATTGGAAGAATGTGGAATCTTAATGGAGAAAACACAAACGACAGGGATTATGAAAGTGAAGAGAATGAAAGTGAGGTAAGAGAAGAATTTTCCCGTGCATGAGGAGTGATCAAGTGCACACCATTTCAGGCTTATTCTGAAACTGTGAAGTTCGTCGGAGAGGATGGATTGAGACGAGGCAGATGATGGATGGAGTAACAAGGGCTCGTTTAGCTGGTCCTGATGGTGTGGAATAAATTCACTGTTGGACAAGTCTGTGGTTGTGGTGTTCATGGTTGGTGTTGAGGAAGATTAAAGTTGAGGGAAAATGTGAGCTGAAGGGTTGGTTTTATGTAGGAATTGCAAGAGTTCTGTAATGTTTTGGAAACTTTTTTGGCAAGGAAGAAACAGTTGCAGTTATGTGTTTGCTTATGAATGTTAGTGGCCGTATTATGCTTTGTGGAAAGAGCAAGCTTTTCTCATGGATACTAGCACAGTGACAGTCACTAGTCCTTTTCCTCTCGGTCATTTGCATTACAATTAAGGTATATAATATATTATATCACCGTACTACCACCGAGCGCGTAGATCAATTGACGTGAAGTTGTTGTCTCTTAACCAAAAATCTGCGGCCTTTGTGGCCCTGTTTGACTGGAACGGGATTAGTCTGGGGAGCTCAGATACCATTCAGACAATAGAAAAACTATATCACCGTACTCATACCGAATCACCACCGCACCATACTTGTCCTTGTCTACAACCTAGTCGTACCACCAACTTTAATACAACTTATTAAATTCTTCAAATACGTATAATTCAACGATGTGAGATTCACACTCGTATCGTATCCTATATATATTCATGCACACAAGGAAGAAAAGGTTGTAAAGCAAAGAAACCTTTGCTTTATCCCGTGAGTGTTCATCTTAATTGCTTCCTACTAGAGCCTTCAATTCAATCAAGAATATAATCTGCTCCTCTTAATCATTTATTCTTTGCTTTTGAAGTTGAAACCAATAAAGTCTGTAGTTTAGTAGCTATAACGTCATAGCATATGTCGTTAAAGTCCTGGATCGCTAGCCAAATTCGAACCCACCATTAAATTGAGTTTCCTCGTTACTAAACCTACTAAGTGTGAATCGTGTTAATGAGTGAAAAAATTGTTCGGTAGTGTTATAATCATTATAAATAAGAGTACATAAAAATCCAAAAAATATTAGTTACTCATACACATTAAAAATTGGTGATAAATATAATTAGTAAAAATTTATAAATAAAATATGATGTTATATATTTTTACGTTTAATCTAAATGATAAAAAATCTCTTAGGATAACTTATCATTATAAATAGATTTCATTTCTCTTTTTAATAAATTCTAAATAGTATTGTTTGAACACATTTAAACTAGGGGTGTAAATGAGTCGGGCTATCCGCGAGCGACTCGAGTTTAAATTCGATAAAAGTTCGTTTGAGCTCGGCTCGTTTACAATAAATTATGTTCATGAACAAGATGTTAAGTTCGGATAGTTAAACAAGTCGGAACTGAGCTATGTAGTACTCGGTTCGAAAGCTCACGAACATACTCATTTAACATTCGTGAATAAACTCGATTACATATTTGATTTTTTTATATTAATATGTAGCTTTCATATTTTCTTTATATTCAAATATGTATATGATTTATTTAAAAGTGAATTATTTTTAGAATAAAATTATATTTTGATAAAATATATAAAAGTTAAAATAAATTTTACTATATTAATTAAAAATAATAATTTTATTATATTAAAAAATAAAAATATTAATAATATTTAATAAATGTATTAATTTTAAATTTTATATTAAATAAAATTGTATTTTAATTTTTATTTAACAAAACTCAAAAAGGTCGTGAACATGTTTGTTTGTTCGCGAATTTTAAATAAGCACGTTCGTGAACAAAATTTTGAATTTGATACAAAACTCGGCTCGAGCTCGAATTCGTAAAATTTTAAACGAGCAGAGCTCGATTATTTTAAAACTTGATTCGACACGGCTCGTTTACAACCATAATTCAAACCCTTGTAAACGACACATCACATCACACATAGAAGTCATAGCCGTCATGGTTTGCTCTTTGGAATCATTATTGATAATCGGCTGGCACATTCCAACAAACTGTATCATTGTTTACAAGGAAGAAAAAAGATTCTTAATCTTACCAGAATCATTCAACAATGTCAATTCCATACAACGAAACCAAACAATCATACTAAAACCAACAAAATCACATCAATGAGGCCGGCCTCAAGTACAATAACCAGCTCATTCTTCTTACTACTTTGTCGATTCCAAGCCATTTCAAACCTCTCGTATTTGTCTCATTAATCCAATTTCAATATCGTCTCTCCTATAATTGATCACTTGGTTTGCTTTCTTTCTTTGATGTTCCACACCAATCTTTCCATTTTTCCGTCATGGCTTGTCGGCATGTGGTGCACCTGTTACTGCTAGTTGTGGCCTGCAATTTTGTTGCATCATGGTGCCAGAGTGAGGGTGAAATTCTCACAAATTTCAAGCTTTCACTCGGCAATTCATCGGCTCTTAACAATTGGAACACTACAGTGAACTCTCCTTGCAGCGGCGCTGTCGCAAACTGGGTCGGTGTACGCTGCAACGACGACGGTACCATCGATAAACTGATCCTTGATTATATGGGTTTGACCGGCATGGTTGATATAGACTCGTTGACAAAGTTGATCAAGTTAAGGACGTTGAGTTTGATGAATAACAGCTTTGACGGTCCAATGCCACCGGTGGGCAAGTTAACGTCGTTAAAGAACTTGTATTTGGCGAATAATCGATTCTCAGGGGTGATTCCGGAGAATGGTTTTGATAATATGAATTCTTTGAAGGAAGTTGACTTGGGAGATAATGAGTTCAGTGGGGAAATACCAAAGTCACTTACGACGTGTCCTAAGTTGGTGAAACTAAGACTTGATGGGAACCAATTTAGTGGTAACATTCCTGATTTTCCTCAGAAGTTTGCAGTGTTTAATGTGGCTCGAAACCATTTGGATGGTGAGATTCCGGCGGACCTTGACTACATCGATCCATCCTATTTTGCAGGTACGTCTGAAATAGCTCCAAATGTTCTTTTGCTTCTTCAATCTCTTCCAATGCTCAAATATTATCACAAATCAGATTCTAAAACTTCGTGATGAAGACATACATGTTTCTGTTTTTGACATATATTGCAGGCAACAACCTATGTGGAAAGCCACTGCAGAAATGCAAGAGCTCCAACCACAAAACCATCATCATAATCGCTGTAGTGGCAGGAACAGTAGCTGCACTAATTATCATAGTTGCACTCGCTACAATCGTAGGGCGCAAGAAAAAGAAAGGTCAAACGAAGCAAGTCCACGACAAGAACACCCAACAAAAATTCGCCGCGTATGGTATGAATGAAACCCAGCAAAACTCTGATGATAACCTTGGCAAGGTAGGCAAAGGAGTTGAAAATGGTAAGTTGCACTTTGTGAGAGACAGGGACAGGTTTGACTTGCATGACCTTCTTAGAGCCTCTGCTGAAGTACTTGGGAGTGGCACTTTCGGGTCGTCGTATAAGGCTGTGCTTCTGGATGGGCCTGCAATGGTGGTTAAGAGGTTTAGGCAGATGAATAATGTGGGGAAGGAAGAGTTTTATGAGCATATGAGAAGACTTGGAAGATTGTCGCATTCTAATTTGCTTCCTTTGGTGGCTTTCTATTATAGAAAAGAAGAGAAGCTTTTGGTTTCTGATTTTGTTGACAATGGTAGCTTGGCCAGTCATCTTCATGGTAATTTTCTATTCTTGTCAATTATTTGTCATTCATATGACTAGAAACGAGGAATTTCATTACGAGCTTCAAAATTCATTGTTATTAGACTAAATGACTCTGATAATGCTATGATCTTTGTTTCAGGTAAGCGGGCACCAGGGGAGTCAGGGCTAGGTTGGCCAACAAGACTTAAGATCATCAAAGGAGTAGCCAAGGGCTTGGACTACCTCTACAAAGAGTTTCCAAGCTTAACGCTTCCACATGGTCACCTAAAATCTTCCAATGTCCTCCTTGACCATACATTTGAACCACTCTTGACAGACTATGCTTTAGTCCCAGTAGTAACCAGAGAACATGCACAGCATGTCATGGTTGCATACAAGTCTCCAGAATTCACTCAAACTGATCGTACAACTAGAAAGACTGATGTGTGGAGTCTTGGAATACTGATTCTAGAAATGCTGACTGGAAAGTTTCCTGAGAATTATCTGAAACAAGGTAAGGGTGGGAATGCTGACTTAGCAACATGGGTTAACTCGGTTGTGAGAGAAGAGTGGACTGGAGAAGTGTTTGATAAGGACATGAAGGGAACTAAGAATGGTGAGGGTGAAATGTTGAAGTTGCTAAAGATTGGCATGTGTTGTTGTGAGTGGAATGTTGAGAGGAGGTGGGATTTGAGTGAGGCTGTTGAGAAGATTGAAGAGTTGAAGGAGAGAGACAATGAGAATGATGAATTCAGTTCCTATGCAAGTGAAGGAGAAATTTACTCTTCTAGAGCTATGACTGATGAGGATTTCTCTTTCTCTGTGAATGGTTGATAACATAAATTAGCAAAGAGCTCTTTATTTTTTGTATGTTTTAAAACAAATCAATTTCCTTGTTTTTTTTTTCTACAAATGTTTATTTGCCTCATTCATCTATATTTCATATTAAATTATGGCTCTGAACCTGATCGATATGAGAATATGTTTTGTTCTTCTTATCAGCAAATCTCTGATAAGCCTGAGACGACATGTTTATCTATGTCGAGTTGACAATTTTTTATCTGATAACAAGATTAATAAATATACTCTTAAACATGATACAAATGTCACAAATTTAATTTTTATATATGTCATAACATGATCACTACTCGTCAATCCAAACTGTCACACATAAATTTGATTTCCTGTTTGACTCCTTCAAACAGCAAATAAAAACCTTCCAACTAACACTATGTTTGGATGATAGGTTGTGAAGGTGAATGGAGGTTTTACAAAGTAAATATGATAGAAAATCTCATTTGGGAAAAAGATTTTAAATGGAAGGTAAGTGTTATAAAGGTTTTAAAAATCTTCAAAATCCCTTAATTTCAACCTTCTAAATCGGTGATTTGTATAGTTATAACATCCCAGAAAAATTTTCATGTTAAAATAAAGTCAAATAAATGTGAAAATATCAGTATATAAAGGTATAAGAAAAGTTGACGTAAGATTGACATAAAATAAATAAAGAAAAATCAGAAAAATTCTGATTTTAGAAAGTACGCGTTGTGGCACAAAAGAACATGGTGTCGACACGACCACGCATACTATGAGACGCGTTGTAGAGCCGAGAACGCGTAGTACATGATCGACCACGTGTGCCTCTTGGTGACCACGCGTAGTGTGCTGTCAGCCTGAAAAAAATATAAACCGATCAATCGAGAACTTCACAGAAACACAAAATATCAAACCCTCAGCTTCAGAGCAAAATAGAGGGAGAAGGAGTAGAGAAAGATGAGGAATTCATCTGAAAAAGGAATTTGGAGCTTGATTTCTTGCCTAGGTGATTAAGGTAAGTTAAGTAAGGTTTACATATGGTTGATTTTAAGTTTAAGATTGGTTTTTGGCTTATTAAATGGTTATTATAGTTGCTAGAAATTGATGAATAGTGCTGATATTGATGTTGGGAGATTGGAAATGAGTTTAGAGATTGATTAG
>CANYCX010541223.1:0-12624 GCA_948193385.1 Breynia disticha f. nivosa
CCGTGCATCTAACTCATGTCTTGCGTGTGTGTAACAATATTTGCCAGTCATACCTCATACATCCACCTCTGTTCAAACATATATATATATATATATATATATATATATATATATATATATATATATATATATATGATATAAACTTTGCAACTGTCATATATAGATAATTTGAGTATCAACCAAGCATCATAATCTATCTAAAATATCTTTATGATTCACCACCCTAATACAAATATATTTAAACAAATCAAACACACACACCATGCAACTATACATATGATCAAGTCTAACTAAAGGTACAAGGTGTTAAGAGAGAGTTCCTGTGAAGCAATAGCCGATCCACCTGTGGATATTTTCATAACACTCTCCTTTCTATCTATCTAATCCTGAAAATAAAATATACAAATTGCCCAATGGTAAGTTGCGAGCTCAATGAGTAATACTTTTTGAATAAATAACATATTTCATATTTTTTTGTATTCATATATCAATTAACTTATATCAAATAAATATGAGTCATATTATTCAATTTCGTATTTGATGTGTTCATATAAGTCATGTTTCGTATAGCTTATTCCTTTGATTAATCATGCCACATATAAACATTAAGCCCTGTATCTCCGTTTTCATTTCCATTTCCTAATTTACTTCCGTCTCCCTAAAGACCATTCATCTCTAGATTGATAAATCTTTTACTCCAACAATATCAATCACCACCAATCATATCACCGCCAATATCGTATACCCATAGCATACATGTTAACAGTTTCAATAATTGTTGGTTAATCAAATACGTATCAATGTGATTCATTTCGTATAATCACATACCTATTTGCTTTCAAATTCACATTTCCATTCAATCATTTTCATTCATGAATATCAACGGATAAATAATTTTTCGCATATAAATTGCATATTAAACCATATTTAAATGTGAGTTGGGTTACTCACCTGCTAACTGAAATACTCGGAGTAACGTGGGCTCTAATCCAGATCTGCTTGACTTGTGAACCCCCAAAACGTCAAGAATATTTTTTCTTCTTAATAGAAGAATTACACTGACCCAATCGAAAAATGTGAAAACCTCAAATTGCATATTAATTCAACACATGGATGATTCATGTTTAAAATATGATATTTATGCAAAAAAAACGTGGCATATAACCTCAAATTGCATGTCAATTCAACACATGGATGATTCATGTTTAAAATATGATAGTTATATAAAAAAACTTGGCATATGAGTTTGCAAAATATTAGCAATGGAAAACAAACTATGTTAAATCATGCATAGTTTTACAAAACATGCTACAAAATGTCTAAGAGCCACCAATCTACTCGTCGCTTCTGCACTCCTAGGGTCGTCAAAGATCTGCTACCAAAAGTACTTTGCTAACGCTTTACATTCATCATAACCAACAACTTATGTGAGTTTTAACTCAGTAAGCACACCTACTATACACTTACCTAGTTATGCAATGTATAAGTACTCATTCTTTTAGAAGCTTTGAAGTATGAATTATTAATTATTTGATTCAGTTCCCTAACCTTAACCAATTGTTCATACTTTTACCAAGTAGTACGGGGCGTGCTGAAAAACAAGACGACCCTGTTGCATTTTGAAGAAATAGTGCACTGACACAAGCCTGTGTCAATCAACACAAGGTCATGTTGGTGCTCTGGAAGAAAAACTGTCTTGACACGATGCAACATGGATGGGAACGATGGTTGTGTGAGGACTCTAAAAAATAGTGTCTCGGCATGATCCCATGTTTGTCACCACGGTGGCCGTGTGAGAAGCTAAAACAAACAATACCCTGGCACGACGTCATTCCAGTCGACACACCGATTATGTCGGGCCTATATAACTACAACTTACCATTCTTTTGAGCCATCCTCTCAAGGATTTCTCACCAAAGTCACACACATAAAACAAAAATGTTCTTGCACTAGCTTTAATTAAGAGTCCCTTTTGAGATGCTCAAAATTGCGTCCCTAACAATAGCAAGTGATCTAGACAAGGAAATAGCGACTTAGGCATATCATCGAACACATTAGCATCAATTATATATTTCTATCCAATTTAGCGCTAACATTATTTGATTAGCCTTCTTACTAAAATTGAATGATACACACATTGCAATCAAATGTCCTAAGCTAGCAGTCAATTAATTAAAATCTAATGCAATCAATCCTAGCCCGTCACTACTATGGATTGTTCACACAAATTAACTAATTACTTTGGTCTTTCTATCGCAATGCAACATGTACATTTCAAGCAATAAATAGCAATATGTGAACCCTATCATTCATCCATCAACACAATCAAATAGACATTCATTATAGCAAACATGTACCATTTAAGCATAAACCTCAAAATCCATTAAGTAAACCAAGCATAGAATCTTTTTACATCTTAAAAAACCCAACAAAGACCTTAGCCTAACATGGCTAGGTCAAAGAATAACAAAAGAGAAAAGAAAAGAAACAAAAAAGAGGAAAGAAAAGGGACACAAAACCCTTGCTCAAAACATGTATTCCTTGCAGCCAAAGGGTTGCCAAAAAGACCCTCAAATGACATCAAACAACTCCTTCTATATGCCCTAAATGATGCCCTTTGGAAATGTTTTGAATGCTCCACACTTAACCACTCAAATAAGGCACTTTTTAAACATTTTAAATGTGTCACGAATGGCCACATTCAGCCCCAAAATGGTGACTTATTGGAGTCACATTCGTGACACCCATTCTCGCTCACTTTTGCAACAAAACAAGCAGTCACGAATGTTGATTTGAAGTGTCACGAATGTGACACCAATTCTAGACATCCTTTTTCTCTTAAAAATAAGTGTCACAAATTTAATTTTTAGCCCCCAATTCGTGACACTTTGTGTCACAAATGTGACACCACTTCTGGCCACATTTTGTCACTAAATGAAGTATCACAAGTGTGATTTTTGAGGCCCCAATTCGTGAAACAAAGTGTCACGAACGTGACACCACTTCTGGCCACATTTTTTCACTAAATGAAGTGTCACGAATGTGATTTTTAACCCCCAATTCATCCCACAAAATGAAACCAACGTGACACCTCTTCTGGCCACATTTTCACACCTTCAAGTGGTGTCACGAATGCTACTTTGGCATCACAATTCGTGACACAAAAACGTGATGACCATTCTGGTCACCAAATTCCACTTGAAAATGAGTCATGAATCCACCAATTGAAGACCTCAATTTGTGACAGTATGTGTTACAAACGTGACTATGATTTTGACCTTCTTTTCCTTCATTTTTATGAGTCACAAATTGCAAGCTTTGGCATCACCATTAGTGACATAAAGTGTCACGAACATGATGCATGTTCTGGCGCCAAAATCTTTGCTTCAAATGTGTAAATTATCATCCTTAATTCCTAACCCATTGTGTCCTCCTTGATGTGCCATTTCCTTCTTCGTTTTCTTAGCAAATCTACATGTTCTTCAAGTGCACCTAGATAAAACTAAATTGTATAAATTGAACTCATATTTGCAAGTTTTATCTACTAAATCAACATGAAAATATACTAGAATATGAATGAAATAGATGTGCATTATTGGCCCTATTAAACTCCCCCTTACTTAAGCTTTTTCTTGTCTCGAGCAAAATAAGTACAACATAGGGTTAAGAGCTCAAATTAAAATGTAAATCTTAATCTCAATCATATTCAAGATCCCCAGGACATAATAGCGAGCCTTCACATAACATGATCAAGTGTTAATGATACCCAAACTTACCCAAGCAAGCTATTCAGGGACTCAAACTGTTGGTGGTCAAATTCCCAAGTTTGGCGATATCTTGAGGTCAAAACACTTGCTAGCATTGGAGTTACTCTCTTGCATCATATTAACACAAAGAAAAATTGAATTTTGGCCCAAATCATTTTTTCAAACAATACAATGCTTTTTCTTAAATTGTGCTCTTATTTTTATTCAAATTGTTTCCTCGCGAACGCGAAAGTGACATGCTTTTGGCGTCCACTTCCAGTCATTCGGAAACTTTTATTCTCTTAAGACTTCTAGAGAACGCAAAAGTGAAATGGTTTTGGTGTGCACTCCCTGCCATTCAAAGCTTGTTTATTTAGATTATGAACACTCATGAAAGCTTTCAAACATTGTTTCTTTTAAAATTTTTATAGGATAAGACTCTCCAATTCTATTGTGCAAATAGAAGCAATTAGACTCCCAAATGCCAACAAGTGCTGCCCTTTTATAGCTCCCTTACCAAACTCAACAATTATCCCACATAACCACTCAAGCTAGCCTATCATAACTTCGCGAGTCTATGTCCAAGGTCCTCACTCACAATATGTACCTACATAAGCCATTATATACAAGTTCTCTTTTCAACGATTTTAACTGTAAATTGCATATCAATTTCACTCAAATTTAAATGCAACCATAACACAAATGTTTTCAGAATGAAAGTGCAAAAATTTTGATGAAATATTTGAAGAATTTTGCAAAATATTTTGAAAAATTTCCACACTTTAAGCACATGCACATTCCCAACCCCCGCAAATGAAATGGAAATCAAACATATAATCCCTCCCACACACTTGATTTTGACATTGTCCTCAATTTTGCAAATATATACAATTATGAAATAATTAAGGACAATAATCAAAAATCTTAAATCGTAAAGAATAAGAGAAAGGAAAGAGGAATCTTCTCTCAGTTTAAGCCATGTTTTCCATTCAATGGTTGGTGTCCTTATTTGCTTCCAATCGTGAGGAATCCATCCATTTACAGTCCTTATAAAGAAAGGTAAAATAAATAGGGTTGCGGACAACAAAAGGCCAATATGAAAGAAATAAAAATTCAATACATAAAATAAACATGCTCCTTTTTTATTAATGCATACACATCAAAAATAAAATGAAAGAAATAAAATGAACGTGAATGCAACTAAGTGATGCAATAAAAAGGTTCATTATTTTGTCACATAGTTTTACGTCATTGCAGACACAACTAGTTTTACGTCTTTACAGACGGTAGATCTTGAATGAATTATTGTGCCGGTGGTTTGGCCTTCCTCCTACTCCAAGCAAAGGTGACCTTGTGCTCCCTGGGTCCTATAAAAATTGATTGCTTCTTGAGGGAAGAAGAAGTCGAGTTGATTGTGTCGGTCTACTCTAATAGCATCAATTTAGGTCTCTTCCTCTTTGTACCCCTTTCATTATGACCATAGTTTGTGCAAACTTCACCTATACTTCTCAGTATTTCCTCCCAATGTGAATTGATTTGTTAAACATCACCTCCATACATCAAATCCTCCACCACTTCGTTTATAAAATCACCCTCCTTAACTTCCTCAGTAGACTCAATCTTCGTGCCATCTTTCCCTTCACTAGAATCCATTTCCTCATCATCTTCAATCTCTTTCCATTCCTGAGTTGGTATGCTAGGTGGTTTGAAATTTTCATTATTCGCCCATTTCTCGGCCAAGTGACCAACTTGACATGCTAAATTTTGCAAACCAACAAGAGTAAACTTGTTCATTGAGTCTTATACCTCCATAAAGCTCTCCAATATTTGGTTGAAGCATTCTTGAGAGTCTATAAATTGCTCCATTTTTTCCATTGCCTTCATTAACTTCTCCTCCATATTGAGCTTAGATTCATGGTTTGTGTTTAAAAGGGTTAAGGTATGGTTTGGGTTTTGAGAATTCTTGCTATAAGTGTCTTGGGAATTGTTGTGGCTCTCTTTGTTTATAAGTGTGAGGAATATAGGTAGCTTGCTTGGGAGGTTGGTAAGGCTTTAGTGGGGATGGAGGAATTTCATACTCTATATTAGGTTCTCATTCAAAGTAGGTATATGTCTTCCACCTCAGGTAATCGGTGTTGGGATATGGATCAGTGACTTGAGGTGGTTGGCTAAATCCAACACCTACAAAGTTGGCATCTTAAGTTCCCACACAACACATCTCCCCATTGCTTCGAGTACTGTAATAAACACGTCTCCTCCAAGTGGTTTACACCACCATAAGAACTACAGCGCACCTCATTCCTTATATCCTTCTCCTTTGTAACCATCCTCACACATTTGGTTAACTCATCCTTCCTCAAATTCAAATCACGAGTGTACTAGGACTCTTTATCCACCTCACTTTTCCTTCTTCCTCTTATAAAACTGCGTATATACTCCTAATGAAATAGATTTTATCTCTCCTCATTTCTAAGACATGATTTCTATATCATTTGTTTTATTATATTGTTTATCAGGAAAAATAGATTTTAAATATGAGTTCCACATTTAGTGGTATCAAAGTAGGGATTAAATTCTCTACGGATTGTGGTAATGATTTTCAATTTTAGTTGATTTAAAAGTCTGAAATGATTTTTGAACCTATAATTTTTAAAATAGATTGAGCCTATAGACGACGTATCACCTGATCGCAATGCAGAGTCCAAAGATTCAGTTGAGGGAAAGGGGTCAGCCCCAGTACCTCCAGAGCAGTCTACACAGCCTACAATGCCTATACCTCTGTGTGATCCTACATATGCTCCATTCTAAAAGATGATGCAGAAGATGATGAAAGATCAGAGTAGAGGTTCAGGGAGTCAGTCAAACTTGAACATTGATAAAAACTTTGTACAAGTGAGAAAATAGGGAGCTAAGACATTTAAGGGTACTACTGATCCAACAGAGGCTGATGATTGGCTCAGACATACAGAGAGTATTCTGATGCATATGAGATGTACATCAGAGCAGAAATTGAGGTATACTACTTCTCTTCTTAAGAAAGTAGCCTGGAATTGGTAGGAATCAATTCCAGATAGTCAGACAGATCCTCCAGTGTTGACTTGGGATGATTTTCTAAGGAGATTCGTTGATAAATATACTCCTCAACATTATCAAATGAAAAAGAAGATAGAGTTTCTAGAGTTGAAACAGAAAAAGATGACAGTTGTTGAGTATGAGGCAGAGTTCATCAGATTGTCTCATTATGCTTAAGAGGGCGTCGATATAGATCAAAAAAGGAGAGATAGATTTGAACAGGTATAAGGTATGTTATTTGTGATAGGATTGCGATGAAACCTCCTACATATAAGATGTTACTTAGAGACAGCTATCAGGGCAGAGGAGTTAGAGGAAGAGGGTGGTAAATCTGAGGGAAAGTCACACAGAGTCTCAGGTAGTTCTAGCTTAGTCAACAAGAAAAAGAAAACATATTTTAGGCTGCCTAGAGAGACAGGTGGTAGTGGTAGTAGACAATCTGGTAGAGGAGCTGGAGGTGCTAGAGGTTATTCCACCAGACCTCTCATTCCTTAAGGTCGAGGTACATATATAGCTACTAACAAGGATGATCGATGTTGTTATACATGTCGTCAGTTGGGAAATTTTGCCAGAGATTGTCCACAAAGACAGGAGCAGTAGGGAGGTGTTATTCCTAGACAGATTAGTGTTGGTGATGTTAGGACTACAGCAACGACTGGTAGTGGTAGGAGTACAGGAGGACGGGGTTCTGGATCTACTTCTAGAGGAGGAGCAGTCTCTAGAGGTGGAGCAGTTGGGTCAGGTAGAGCAGGTGGATCTAATAGAGCAACTGCACCGGCAGGGTCAACACCACAGGCCAGAGTTTATGCTATTACTAAAGATGAGGTTTTAGAGGATTCAGACATGAGCACTACTATTATTTCTATCTTTTCATATACTTCTTTAGTATTGATTGATCCAAGTTCTACATGTTCTTTTATGAGTGAGAGCGTTGTAGACCATATCGGTGGTAGTATAGAGCATCTGGGTTATATTGTTTCTGTATCGATGCCTGCTGGTGGTATAATGTTTGTCAGATAAATTTTGCGACATTGTGAGCTCAAATTTGGAGAGTTGACTTATTTCGCCGATTTGATTGTTTTGAGGATGGTGGAGTTTGGGAATTTCCTAGGATGAATTGATTATCCATAAATTGGGCTATGGTCGACTGTTATTTGAAGGAAGTTGTGATTGAGGTTGACGGGAAGAGACAAGTGTTATTAGTTGGTGAGAGGAAGGTTATTCCTTCCTGTTTGATTTTGGTAGTTTTAAATGCGATGAAAAGGTTATGATGCCTATCTTACTTCAGTAGTCGATCTAAATCAACCTAAGTTAGAGGTACGAGATGTGGAGATACTATGTGAGTATCCTAAGGTATTTCCTGACGAGTTATTAGGATTGCCACCACAGTGAGAGGCAGACTTTAAGATTGAGACTATTCTAGGTACAGGAGCTTAAAAGACAATTAGAAGATCTATTAGAAAAAGGTTTCATATGACCTGGTGTATCACCTTAGGGAGCATCAGTGTTATTTGTATAAAAGAAAGACTGTAGCATACAATTGTGTATCAACTATCTTCAGTTGAACAAGGTGACTATGAAAAACAAGTATTCGTTGCCACAGATAGATGATTTGATAGATCAGTTGCGGGGAGCAACAGTGTTCCCTAAAATTGACTTGAGGTCGGGTTATTGCAGTTGAGAGTTGAGGATAGTTCAATAAAGAAGACAGCGTTTAGGACTCGATATGGGCATTTTGAGTTCACTGTGATGTCATTCAAGTTGAAGAATGCACCAGCTGTGTTTATGACACTGATGAATAAGGTATTCCAGCCTTATTTAGATCAGTTTATGGTTATATTATTGATGATGTTCTGGTGTATTCGAGAGATAGAGATGAACACAGGAGACATTCACAAATTGTACTCGAGTTGTTAAAAAAGAAAGAATTGTATGCTAAATTCAGTAAGTGTGAGTTTTGGATGTCTGAAGTTATTTTTCTAGGACACGTGATCTCAGTAGAGAAAGTGAAACCTGATCCTAGTAAAATAAAAGAAGTACAATAGTAGGAAGCTCCTAAGAACGTATATGAGGTACGGAGTTTTCTGGGTTTAGCAGGTTATTATTGCTGGTTTATCGAGGATTTCCAGGTTATTATTGCAGGCTTATCGAGGATTTCTCGAGGATTTCTAGACCTATGACCTATTTGTTGAGAAAGCATACTTTGTTCATCTGGAATGATGAGTGCAAAACAAGTTTTTGCAAGTTGAAGAAAAGGTTAGTGGAAGCTCCAGTTCTTATATTACTTAGTCAATGAGGTGGCTTTGTTGTTTATACAGATACTTCTAGAGCTGGGTTAGGTGGAGTACTGATGCAGCATGGTAGAGTTATTGCCTATACTTTACGTCAGTTAAGACCACATGAAGTTAACTATCCAACTCATGACTTGGAGTTAGCTGCGATTGTTCATGCTTTAAAGGTTTGGTGACATTATTTATACAATGAGACTTTTTAGATTTTCACTAATCATAAGAGTCTCAATTATATTTCGACACAAAGAGAGCTAAGCCTTAGGCGCCAACATTGGATAGAGTTGTTGAAGGATTATGACTGCACGATTGAATATCATCCTGGAAAGGCAAATGTAGTAGCTAATGCCTTGAGAAGAAAAGAAAAAAGAGATGATGATTCAGTGACATATAGAGCATAGTCATTGTTTGCTTTGCGAGAGATACGCGTGCAGTTAAATTTGATTGAGGATCAGATGTTAGCCAATATTAGAGTTCGACCTCAGATGCAAGAGTTGACTGCTGAGTGTCAGAAAGAATATGCTTATCTAATGCAGGTTAAGAAGAAAGTTGAGAAAGGAAAGGTATCTACTCAACAACGACTTGATGATGATGGTATATTATACTATTGAGATAGACTGTGTGTTTTGGATATTTTAAAGTTAAAGAATGAGTTGATGACAGAAGCTCATTCTTCACCTTTAGTAGTTCATCCTGGCAGTACTAAGATGTATCGGGATATGAGAGAGTTGTACTAGTGGGTACATATGAAGAGGGATATAGTTGAGTTTGTTGCGAGATGTCTACCGTGTCAACAGATTAAGGCAAAACATCAAACACCAGTTGGGAAATTGAGACCACTTGAGATTTTGGAGTGGAAATAGGAGAAGATCACCATGGATTTTATTATAGGCTTACGAGGACATTTAGACATCACGACGCAATTTGAGCGATAGTTGATAGACTGACAAAATCAGCTCATGTCTTAGCTATCTGACAGGATGATATGTTAGATAAGCTTGTTGGTTTATATATTGATGAGATTGTCAGGTTACATGGTGTTCCTAATTCTATTGTGTCTGATCATGATCTTAGGTTTACATCGCGATTCTGGCAGAGTCTTCATGATGCGATGGGTATGGAATTGAGGTTTATTAGAACTTTCCATCCACAGACAGAGATGGTTAGTCTGAGTGGACAATTCAAACATTGGAGAACATGTTATGAGCATATGTTTTGGAGTTTAGAGGTAATTGGGACGATCATTTACCTTTAGTTGAATTTTCATACAATAATAGCTATCACTCTAGGATCAAGATGGCACCATATGAGGCATTATATGGGAGACGGTGCAGGAGTCCAGTATATTGGGATGTTGAGGGTTTACAATAGATTGAGGGACCAGGGTTGGTTCAGCAAACTCTTGAGAAGATTAATGTTGTGAAAAGATGTATGCAAGCAGTTCAAGATTGTCAGAAGAGCTATTACAATCGACATCCTCGAGAGATATAGTATACGGTCAGAGATCAGGTTTTCTTGAAAGTTTCACCCTGGAAAGATGTTATTCGATTTGGGAGACGTGGAAAGTTGAGTCCTAGGTATATTGTACCGTACGAGATTATCGAGAGAGTGGGACCATTGGCATATAGATTGAGGTTACTAGCAGAGTTGTCTCGATTGCATGATGTATTTTATGTTTCGATGTTGAGATGGTACCGATCTGAGACGACAATATCCATATCTGTTTCCAGACTCAACGCTAGAACATTGAGGTGCATTCTGATTCTGCTTATCAATATTGAATGTTATGAACATTTGATTTGATTGATGACTTTGTAAGGGAGAGACTTCACTCGATCCCTTTGCACATTTGGCCATTACGCCCTCAAATAATTTATTTCGGTCATTACGCCCACATATATATCAATACGGCCATTACGCCCTTATCTAAACATCAATGTGGCCATTACGCCCTCATATAATTATCGTATGTGGCCATTACGCCCTCATACACATGTCTCATGCAAACATGCTCATATGTTTCCACATAACATGAAATGAATGAATGCAATCCATTTCCTCAAGGCCTTAAGCCACAATACCATAATCCATAATGAGCATCAAGCATTGATCATATTGCAAATCAACCTCACTTCATATATTCATTTCTCAACATATCGTTATCAAACATGCATCATTCTTTTCTTAAAACGATAACAAACTCACCACAATTAGCATTCAACCCCACAACCAATCATACACAAGAAACCATTTACATTAGTAAGCATATCCATGCATAACATACACTTATACGCTTATCAACTCCAATTCATTTTCATTTTACATCAAGAACCACATTACCTACAAGAAACCATCATTATCAAGTAACACATAACAAGTAAGTGGCATCAAGCACTTACCTCGCGTTCCTGCGGCTCGATTCGGCCCTAAATCTCTGATTCGGGTTTCGATTGTTGTTTCCTACACACATTCAATCACATTTACTATAGTTTAACAACCAATGTACCACATTTTGACATTCCTTATCATTTTTCCAAAATTCCCAAAATCCCCTAAAACCCTAATCTCTTAAATCTCATCATATGTTATGTTTTAGCATTAAACACTTATGGAAACATAAACTACAATAAAAACCCATCAAAACCCTACCAAGTGCACATATTTTCAACCACATTTCAGTCTCAAACCAAGAATTCTTACCTCTTTCCCGAATTACCAAACCTAGGCTGAGGAAGGATGGATTTGAGGCTCGATTTGTTGTTAATCCCCTACAAAGATGATGTTTATTGGTAGGTTTGATCTTGGGAAAGGCTTAGGAATGAGTTTGAGAAGTTGGGAGAGAGTTTGAGAGTGTTTGGGAGGTTTTTGGCTCGGTTTGAAATGCTTTCAGACATTTAATGACATGCCCAGACCCCCAATAATGTATGTTTATTTTAAAATTAACATATGCCAAGAAAAATGTCACCCTGAGGAAAACAGTATGAATAACGTATGTTTATCCTTAGGATAACATACGTTATTTTTGAAAATAACGTATGTTAACATGCCCAGTTAACATACGTTGTTTCCTCTCTGCCTGCCATATTTAGCATTTTCTGATCTCTCTCAATTCCAAACATACTCATCCTTACGCAACCATACTTCCAACTTATAATAAACATTATATCAACTTAAGTAACATCAATTAACATTGAATTAACAAATATATCAACATCAATTCCACCCATCATACACAACAACTTGTACCTCCTCTATTCTTTGCATTTCCTGATCCCATAACCTAACTTCCATAACACTTATGACAATATATCCATATCACATTTCAACATTATTACTGATGAATTAAACATGAATTATCATTGAATTAGACCTCATTTAACACCCAAACATACCTCGTCTCATCCTTTGTAATTCCATTCGAGAATAGAAACATTCGTCACTTTAGTTTCCACCACCTTCGTACAACTTCCTCTGTACATGCAAGGAATCAACAACATCCATACACACATTTTATTTCT
>CANYCX010541570.1:0-14511 GCA_948193385.1 Breynia disticha f. nivosa
TGATTTATTTGCAATTTTAATGAATTTTATTGGTATTCAATTATGGTTTGAATGTTTTACATGACTTTGCATGAATATGTTGAGAAATCATCTTGCAAATTAGGTTTCCCATAGTTGAAAGGAGTTGCCTGCAATTCTAAAGATAGAATTACAGAACTCCTCTGTATTAGTGTAATGCTAATAGAGGAACGTATAAAACTTAATGCTGGATTAGGGGTTTTAGTCTAAAAGAGATTTTGGCTAATCAACTTGATCTTAGTTGTTAATCTAATCGAGAGATATTTTGACAAATAATAGACGCTCCCGCGGTTCCATATTCATTAATTCCCAATTTAATTAAGTTATAAAAAGCATGAAATCATAAGAGGAGTCGAGTCTAGGTATCCATTTTTCTCTAATCGAGTTAATCCACTTCGTTACCTTTGTCATTGTTTTTCCTACTATCAACTGTTAAATTTAGTTTTAGTAATAATAATTAGTTAATTTTACAACTTGAAATTGTTTCGGTTAGATAATATTTTAGATTGAAAGTAGTAGTACTTGACTATCTTCGTGGGATCGACATCCGATACTCTGTAGCTATACTGCTAGTCGATAGGTATACTTGCCTAGCGGGTTCTGGTAATTGTGTAGTGCAAAAATTTCGCATCAATTGTGCAAGGTGAATTGCACACAAGTGAGATAAACTAACTTAAGATTGTGTGTGTGTGAATATGACAAGTCTATCAGTTCCATACCTTCAATTCTTTTAGAACAAATCAGTTCACATGATCAATATTAAAAAAACATCCTAATTTGATAGTACTTATTCCTTGTCAATTATGTTCCTCTTTTCTTTCTCCTTTTTATGTATTTTTTCTTATTCTTTTGCTGCATTCATAAGTACTTCCTTCGATAGGTCGCTTCCTCTAGCGGAATCACAAAATTAAATGATTACTGTAGGCACTTTTCGGCCATTCGTAGAAAACACCTAATTCCAAAGGTTTGCGCATACTTATATTCCCTAAATAGAGGAGAAATTCCTTGGGATTTATTTGTTCTTTTTTTTCAACGAAACAAAACAAAAATTTATAAGAACTCTCCTATCAAGAAGACTAATTCAATAAAAATCATGAAAAATCAATATTCTTCAAAATTTTTAAGAAATGAAAAATAATAACCTCATTACATTTAGTGCTTAATAAAATAATCCAAAGAAAATTTACTCATAAGTGAAATACAAGATTCAACACTCACCAAATAGCCATAATATATTGCCATTCAAAATTAACAGCCTTGACTTATTTCATTATTGAATTGCATTTGCCTAATTGTGGTTATGACAGATTGAAAGTTAACTACGATAAAATATGTCTCAAGCATGGGTCAAGAGATAACATCACACAATCATATAAATCATCAATAGAATAAAGAATTCAACACACATAGATGACTGTAATATGCGCGTAACTTCCCACACTTGGGACACACAACGTCCTCAGAGTGTGGAGAAAGAGAAGGAAACAAATAAGTCATATATATACATAGAAGAGGAACAATAAAAATATAAAGGGGAAGGAAAATCAATGTTCAGTCATCGAATGGTGAAAGGATGCCGAAATGATGGTAAATACCAGCTAATGCATAGGATAAATGGTGGTGGAGAATCTATCCAAACATGTGTCCATCTCTTAACAGAACTCGATTCGAAGAGTGGAAAAATGATCCTACGATAGAAAAGAGGGACCGGCATAAGATGAAGGTCCAACCTAGGAAGAAAGACTAGCCTGAAAAGAAGGACCAGCTAATGGAGTTTCGGAGGCACCAAAAGATGTATCTGGAGGGACTATGGGATTATCGTCATCATTGTCATCTAAATCCCTCTGAGCGGCTATTAGCTGAGCACCTAGGTATGGTGGTGGAGCTCTAGAGAGAGCATAGACCGTGTAGAACCAAAAATAACTCTAGAAGGGGATGATTGAATAAAGTATTGACAATGGTCAATTTTTTGCAGATTTTATAGATAAAACAGTCAAGATAAAACAAAGACACACAATGTACAGTTGTTTAACCCTAACACCTACATCCACTACCTAAACTCTCACTTAAGATTTTGGCAAAGCCTTCACTATTATCTCACTTTCAAGCTTAGTGAGAACTTCTTTACACATTTGATTTCTGGCTTAAGCTATCTTGATTTGATTTACGGCTCAAAATCCCATCTTACAAAAGAATGAACTATACTAGAAAATTTACAAAGCACTATAAATTATGCAAAGATAAAAAATAGACTATAATAATAATGACCTTTTGCACAAGTGACTTTTCAACTTAGAGAGTTTGAGAGAATTTGGTTTTGCACAATAAAAGCTTTAAAATGTAATCTCTTATCTCTTTCTTTAGAATCTCGAGTCTTTTATAATCCCATTTGAAAATATGTACGTTAGGCACGAAGTATGTCCAAATTGGAAGCCTTGAAAATAGTGTTTTTTTGCTGCAGAATACTTTCTAGTTGACTAGCCCAAGTGCTGATCGATTAGCAACTTCTATTTTGGTTGACGAAAAATTTTTCTATTTAAGTAGCTTGATGTTCTGATCGACTAGTAATTGATCTAGTCGAGTATAACTTCACTCCAGTGGTATTTTGGCACAATGCATTGTAGGGCTACTTGAATAGTAACTTTCCTGGCTGACTAACAAGCATCTCTGGTCGACTAGGAATGTGTCTGGTCGACTAAAAAGTCTTCTTCAGATAAAAACTTTCAAATTTTGAACTCCATTCATTAACATGCCTCCCTAAGTGTGATTTGTTGATGATTATGTCTATTAAGCATGTGTTTTTTCTCTAGATAGCTGTTATACTTAACTTTTACCAAAAGTCATCATTTTACTCGATTAGGTATATCTATAGTCGACTGGAATTTTTTCCAACATCCATACTTGAGTCAAATTATTCTTACTTGAGTCCATATTGGTTCTTGATCGACTAAAAATGATCTTGGTCCACTAGAAATTTTTCTAGAACCATCTTTGACCAATTCAATTATTTTGCTTCCATCATTCGTCAAACTATTGATTATTATTCGTCTTGAAATAGATTTTATCAAGTTCATAAATTTTCAACATTATCAAATGTAGGAAGGATTTAATGTTCATCATCATTGGTCCAACAAACTGTGTAATTATTAATAGCATAACAGTCGTTATGTTTGCCCATGTGAGTTGTCCACTAAAGAGGGGTGTCAAAGACTGAAATCTGGTCATGAGGCAGATTTGTAAAGATTTCCATCCCTTAGCCAACCTAGTGATGTAAGGACCAATAAAAGTAGTTTTGTCTCGTGGTTGGGTCCCTTGTAAGAATATCCAGTTAGCTAAAAGGTAACCCAGATGGATAGGGTAATCTTATGTCATGTTGTAGATGCATAAGAGATCTTGTGTTATACACCCGTTGTAGTCCTCGCTCTATCATTGATTGTGAAGGCAAGTAATCGCTGGAGGACTCAAAAATCGCTGGAGGACTCAAAGTGCTGGATGGTTGAGCTTGGAGGATTTCGCTTGTAAAGGGATGTACTATTCTCCATTTGTGGTAACTAAATGCCAGACATCTGAGGTATCATTCCCTCGAGGAAATTTACATGTAGAGGCATCATGATTTCATTGCTATGGAACCTAGATGCCAATGTGCATACCAAATTTGTCGATACTCATAGGGTATAAACGTCCTCCTAATCGAAAATTAATAACTCCACCATGAGCAGTGCTTTTGTTCTTGCATACCACTTACCAGCTTATGTGTGGTGAGGAACTGTTGGGTTAGTTCAGTGTAAGTGTCCTTATAGATGCTGAATATGGGGTCTTACTGAGCTGCTGACGTCCATATATGAAGTTGATCTGATAAGCCTAGTTCATTGAGCAAATTCCAATCCAGGTAGCGATTAACTCCAAATTGAATTTGCCTAACATACATAACTCAACTAATCTCCTCGATGTCATGAAAACTCAACATAAGTTGCTCTGTCGTCTTGAAAGATAAACAAAATTAACACAGTTTTAAAAACAATAAAAAATTGTAAAAAATGAACATAATAACATTAATGATTTTACAAAAATTTTAGCATGACCTCACTTAAAGAGTAACTACTTCAACTCGTAAATATATCAATCTTAAACATTTCACCATTCTAGCATGCAATTCACAACATTATTCTTACTCCTAAGCACTAAGAAATAAACAACAATTCTAAATTCTATTAAACAAGCAATAATTAAATCAATTTCAAAAAAATAAACAAGTAAAGTGAAGAGAGCTTACTTGAGAGGATTCCGGAGAGAATGGAGGGGAGGAGAGAGAATGTAAAAATGTGGAGTGAATAAAAATGAAGGTTGTAATCATATTTAATATGTACAGAGACGACTGCATGGCGTGGTCTCAAACTACACATTATCGTGGCCACACTGCGTAGTTTGATAATTCCAAAAACACATGGCGATTGTAAAATACGCATGGTAAACGCCCATTGAGCGTGCTTTATATTGACCGCGTGTACTTTGTTTAAATTCAAACACTGAATTAAACATAGTAAGTGTGCTCGACCCCAACTGCACGTAGTGTCTTATCTAGTGAGTGTAGTCTTCCCTCCACCACGTGTAGTCTTTGTATCAAGAGCTTAAAAGTGCAAAAAAATATACAATGTACCGTTCATCCATAACACTCCTACAATAGTTCCCTATGCCAATAATGGGAAACAAAGTACAAAAATTCTAAATTGTTAACACAATCACAAATTAAACAACAAAAACAACTGAAATGAACAAAATGCAACAAAAATTAAAATGAAGCTTGGGATATCTCCCAATAGCACTACATTTAATGTCTTTAGCTCGACACCTGCAATAATTCTTAATTAGGATCGTTTACCGAGGGAAGATGAAATCCTCACAAAATGGGTTGTACCCAATCTCACCCACATTCTTATACCATTCAAGCACCATCAAGTGTAACACCTATCTTTAAGTTCAAAATGAATGACATCACTTCCTAGCATTCATTCCTTCTCCCTAAAATAGGCATGTGCAAAATGGCTTTGTTAATCTATAAACCTGAACAATTTATGATCAGCAAACCAGTGTTGAGCTTTAGTGGAAAGTCCATAAAAGAGTCCACTAACTCGTGACACTCCACATCCCCACACTTATTGGTTGCGGCAACATAATGATCATCTTACAAGCAATCAAAATTAGAAGTGAGAAAGAGTTAGAAGATAAAAGCAAATCATCTACAACATTGGTATTCAAATAATTACCTGAATTGATTTCAAAATAAACATTGTTCAAATTCATAGGTTGTTTCGTGGGATTATAACCTTTCAAAGGCACTGCTTCCTCTCCTACTCTCAACAAAAGTGTTCCATCACTGAGATCTATATTTGCTTGAGATGTATCCAAAAATGGTTGCCCTAAAATTAATGGAACATCTCTATTCTCCTCTATGTCTATAGCAACAAAGTCGATAGAAAAAATGAACTTATCAACTTGAACAGGAAAGTGAAGAGGTAAATGTGTAGGAGATATAGGAAGACAAATATGGAAAAGAAATATAATGTGACTTGAGAGAGTGAGAGAGAGGATAATTTGATAATGAAGTGAGAAAAAAGAACTACAAAATGAGGTATGGTAGAAAGAGTGTGACACTACAAGAAAAAAGGTCTATAACGAGTGGAAATTTGGTCTTTAAAAGTAAAGATTTGGTCGTAAATAATGTTTAACGACCACATTTATCCCCTCGTCGCCCCTCGTTGTTGCCCTTCTTTTTAATGAGTTTTAACGACCACAAAACTTTTGGTCATAACACATCAATAACGATCGCGTTTTATTTGGTCGTAAAAATCTTGATTTCGGTCATTAATTCAACAAACTAGCCGTTAATCTAAACAAAAGACGACCAATAATTTGGTCGTTATTGCTCAATAACCACCGATTATTCGTCGTTATTGGCAGTATATTTTGGTTGTTAAAAAATTCAAAAATGGTCGTTAATAATTTCTTTTAACGGCCAAATTAGTGGTTGTTAAAGAAATTAATGAGAGATTATTTGGTTGTTATTTTCGTCAAAATATTTATTTTTTTGTTTATAATAATTCATTTTTAACATTAAACAATAACTAATAAACAAATAATCACACATAATGAATAAAAAAATTTTATATGAATAATAGGTAATAATAAAGTCAAATAAAAATCATTCTATTAACTAATTAAGGTGAATAATATCATCTTGCTAATAAAATAAAACATCAAGTATGAGAAGCTAAAATAAAGTTTTGATGTTGAAAGTGCTGACGTTAATCTAAGTTTACATACCTGCAATAAGAGTTAAAAGTGAATATAAAATTAATGAGTAAAATAAAAAGTTAATTTTTTAATATCATTTAATGAAATAAATACTTCATAACATTTAATCAAAAGTGATCAAAATACCTATTGTCTGTCTTCATTGTTTTCTCTTGAAATAGTTGGCTCGGTTTCAACATGACTTGGGGAAGAACTACTACTAGCGTGAGTAGTACTCATATTTCTCTTTATCCATTCAATCTGTTCTTTCATATTTTGTATTTCTTCTTTAAGTGACTTGTTCTTTTCTGTAGTGGCATTAAGCTTAGACATGAGTTCTACTTTCCATGGTCCTGCACCTTTCAACTCCTTTGCTGTAACACCACCCCCAAAACCGACAATATGATCATTGCGCTGGCTCCCAAAACACTGCTCAATTACTTCAATACTTGAAAGTGAAGGATTGCTCTTTATAACTTCACAAATTTGATCCTAAATTTAAACTATTAAAGTAAGAACAGGTTCATATATAAAACAAAAAAGAACAATTCAAAGAATATGTACTTCTTACATATTTATTTGCAGCCTCAGGATCTGGTATGCCACTGCCTTTTTTTCGAGATTCAAACCACATAACATCAAGACTTGGTGGATTCCCATCTTTATCTCCCTTTGAAGATATGCAGAAGAGTTTAATAAAAAGTGTTAGTTTTAAATGAACAGTTAATAAACTATAAATGAAAATATTAATACCTGATCATAAGCAATTTGTCTCAAAGGTTTACTGCCTATACGATGAGGCATAGTTTGTTTGCATCTATTATTAGAATTCTGTTTCCTTGCAGCCTATATTAATAAAAACAAATAAAAATCATTGGCTAATCGTCATATATAAGATCACCATATACTATTTGAAATCTTAAAAAAGAAAGCAATATTTTAAGCAAATAAAACATACCTGGAATTTTTCTGTAAAATAATGTTCATTCACAAGCCATTCCCAATCTTCTTTTTGAATTAATGGAGGTACGTTTTTTAAAACTTCAGTTTTGGACTTCTCAGGCTGCACAAACTTTTTGCTTAACTCACCTCTATAATTATTCCATAAGTCTCTCATATGCATCAACACTTTATCTTTATAAGTTTCTATGTTCTCATTTGTAAAAGCTTCCCACACAAGAGAAGAAAAATATTAAAACATATTAAAATGTAAATAAAGAATATTTATAATAATTTCATTTTTTAATGACCTTCACTGCTGTCCACATGTGTTCTTTCTCTGTGTTGGTCATTTCACTCCATAAACGCTTTCTCACTGGACAAATCCTTGGATTTCGGACAAGTATTCCCAAATGCCTTGAAAAAGACCTGTGATTTTTTCCAGTTGCACGATTCCTGAAAAAATCTATTTGTAGTTTCTCCCCTCTTTCTAGCCTAGCAACATCTTTATTCAAGTTTTTTCCACGGACTTTTCTCGTCAAGTTGGTTGGTGGTCCTATAAAAAAATACAGTGCCATTTAAATAATTCAAATTTAAAAATAAACAAGTCATGAAAGCGACAAATTATTTTCACAACCTGATGTTGGATTCACATCATTATCTTGCTCAATTGAATGATCATCTTGTAGAGAATTGTGGTCAATTGAGTTTACACCTTCAAAAAAAACGCGAATAATTATAGATTAAAATGCAACTTCATTTTAGTAGAGAAAAAAATAATAAAAGAAATTTAAAAACCTGTCCTTTCTACAGGATTCATGTTCTCTTGAGATGTCATTTCACTTAGTAATTGTTGCCTTTTCGCATTTAGGTTAGATTGGTCTGAAACATTCTCAATAGTTTGTCTTTCTGCGTTGGTGAATGATAAGTTTCTAATGGTGCGACTCTTTCTTAACAAACTAGGTTTGATAAACTTGACTTTCTCTATTGCATTGGTAACTTTGCTTTTTCCTGCTTGGTTTGATGTCATTCTGAAATAATAGAAAAGGGTAAAATAAATATGTCCAATACAGAGGGTCAAATTAAGCATCAATATTCTACAAGTCATTTTGAAATAAAGAGAAGTTCTTATGAAGACTATAATAAGAAGAAAAAATTGAGATATTGATTGAACCTCTTATGCGTACCACATACCGCCCTTATGTTCTCATTTCGTCCTCCCAAAATTTCAATCTCTTATCATTTAAAACATCTCACTACTAGATTCACGAAAAAAAAAAACAGGAGAACAAGTACTGTTTGGAGAGAAATCAGAGAGCAAACTAGCTTTACAAGGAGGACAAGTTGAGTGTGACAGTAACCAAGTAGCAATACAACCCATATGAAAAACATGACTACATTTTGGTAACAATCTAAGCTTATCTTCAGCCTCAAATTCACACAAACATACAACACAGTCAAAAGGGTCTTTTAATCCAATAATGGTTTTGTAGTTAAAAACAGGTAGAGTATTAATAAATGAGAAAAACATTGCTGCAACTGACCTTGGAGAGCAGTAACACTCTCCAACTCATCAGGATCTCTATTAGGAGGTCTTAGCAAGAATCTAACAAGAAGGTGAAGCAACCCAGAGACACAGAAGATAATTGCAAGAATTATAATAATAAGCAGTATACTTGGACTGACCTTACTGCTCAAATCAAAAGTACCACCAATAGATTCAAGTTTTGGAGTTGGAAGAGTTTGATGATGAAGAACTTGCAGGTTAAGTAAGTTATAAGATGACTTGAAACATTATCATATGCATTTGTATTTTTTTTATACTATAAAAAGAACATGCAGGTCAAGTTCAATGATTAATAAAAACAGAAAAATTGACGAGTTCCAATTTTAAAAGCCTCAAGTCCAACCATGGTCATATGCTCAAACCAAAAAACGAAAAGAATTAACTCTATGCCAAAACATCATTCAAGACTAGGCAAAATACAAGAGCCAAAAACACAATTGTATGTTCACGCCACATATTACCTTTTCATAAGGCAGAATAAATGAAATGCCTGCTCCATTTTAAAATCACCAATATTGCAGTTTCTAACACCATGGTAGCAAAATTTGACAAGCTGCAGTTTAATTCTTAGGAAAATATGACATGGCAAAGCATGTTTTAATTAACTTCAAGTACAATCTGATACCAAAATTCAAGTAATATCTGATACGAAATTTGAGAAACTACTATGTGGCATTTATTGAATATTTTGTAACCCAAGATTTTAGTAACAAGTAAACATTTATTGAATTATCAAGAGAAATACATAGAAAGTCAAACTATATATCTATAAACTTATTTTCTACTATTTCGCTTATTTTGAGATGATTGAATATCAACTAGCTCACACTCAGAGTTCTCCCATTGTAAGATGGTATCTTCATTTGAATCTAATGTTTGAGAGCTAAAAACTGTTATATCACGAGCTTCTTCAGCTTGATATGCCTCTAAATTATGGCTTGGGGTGGCTTCCTCGTCGATTTTACTCCATTTGAAATGAATCACGAGGTTGAATCTTTGTGACAATGTGCCAACCTTTATTTAAATTGTCATTACTGTAAAAAACTTGGGTTGCCTGACTAGCTAAGATAAATGGTTCTTCAGTTTTTAGAAATCGTTTGCGATTGACACTCACATACCCATACTCGTCTTCTACTACTCCTTTCACTTTGTCATAAACATCAAACCAATTGCACCGAAACAAATGAATCCTACGGTCACCTAGATAAGACAATTCAACAACTTCAACAAGTTCTCCAAAAAAGTCAATTTATTCCTCACCAACTTGACCAAGTACAACTACGCCACAAGTTTTGGTTCTTAAACCTTTTGAATGATCAACTGTGTGAAATTTGTATCCATTGACAATAAAACCAGAAAAACTTTTCACATACGGAGTAGGACCACGTGCCAAAGAAACTAAACCCTTCATATATTCACTTTTATCTTCTTCATGCATTTCTTCTGCCTATATAATAATTTAATAATAAAACAATTAAATATGTATGGTTATTTGTATTTATTACAAATAAAGAATACCAACTACAAAAAATGATCTTACTTTTTTCTTAAACCAATCGACAAAGTTAGTATCAATTTTACTCTGTGGAAATTGAGAAACATTCGACTGCACATACTCCCTATAAAAATAGAAATCACAAGTTAATTTTATTGATCATTAACTAGAATTTGCAGTCCAAATAGAATTAAGATGATTACTCATAAAACCGTTGTACTTTTGGACAATTTTTTAGTATATAGATTTGAGCTTGATCTAAACAAGAACTATCAATATCTGTAATAGTACCAGCTCCAAGAGTTCGACCCGGATGTAAAAATATTGATAAATCACCTTCATTTGATCGAGAACCTCCATCAAAATTTCTCTCACGTCTATTAAATTTTGTCTCAACATCGTGTAAATATCTTGAACAAAATGTCATGCACTCATTAGCAATAAACCCTCTGCAATTGAACCTTCTGGAAAAGAATGATTACGAATGTAGGATTTGAATATATACATTTCTCGTTCAACATTGTACATCCATCTATATTGAACAGATCCACCGAGCTTAGACTCATGTGCTAAGTGCACAGACAAATGTATCATTACATCAAAAAAAGATGGAGGAAATATCTTTTCCAGTTTGCACAATGTTATTGGAATCTGACATTCCAATTGGTCAAGCTCTTCAACCTTCAAAGTTTTTTAGCCTAGAATAGAGAAGAATTGTGCTAATTCGATAATTGGCTCACACACAAATTTTGGAAGATTACCTCGAATTGCAAGAGGTAGTAAGCGTTGTAGAAGAACATGACAGTCATGACTTTTTAGACCAGATAGCTTTTATTCTTTAATATTTACACATTGTGATATATTTGAAGAAAAGCCATCAGGAACTTTGAGTTCTTTCAAAAAAGAGCAGAATTTATGCTTAGCTTCGTCAAAAAGAACATATTTAGCTCGAGGAATTGCCAACTTTTCTGTCATAGCATTTTCTATAGGGTGCAATTCCTGCCGTATTTTAAGAACTTGTAAATCAAGACGATTATTGATTCCATCTTTTGTTTTTCCTTTGACATTCATTATTGTTCCAAGAATATTGTCACAAATATTTTTCTCGATATTCATCACATCTAGATTATGGCGCACCAGTAATGACTTCCAGTAATGAAGTCGAAAAAATATGCTCTTTTTATTCCAGTTATCTCCGCGGGTACAATGAGATACCTTTGTTTTTTTTCTAGCATCCTTTGTCAATACTACACCTTCAAGATCTTTCACTTGATCAAAAATTTCATCTCCATATAATAATTTTGGTGCTTCGTCCTTTTCTTTTGTTCCATCAAATGCCTTACTATCGTTTCGCCATCTATGATTTATAGGAAGATATCGTCGATGACGCATATAACATTGTTTAGAGATATTTGGCAACCGCATTGATGCAGTGTCCTTATTACAACATGGACATGCCATTTTTCCTTTTGTACTCCATCCCGACAAATTTCCATAAGCAGGAAAATCATTAATAGTCCACAATAAAACAGCTCTTAAGTTGAAATTATGTCGAGTCGATGCATCAAATGTATGTACTCCTACATCCCACAAATCAATCAATTCATCTATAAGAGGTTCAAGATACACATCAATTGCATCACCTGGAGATTCTGGTCCTGGAATAAGCATTGATAAAATGAAGTTATATTGCTTCATGCATATCCAAGGAAGCATGTTGTAGGGTATCAAAAACACTGGCCATATACTATAAGGGGTTTTAGAGTTTGAGAAAGGTTGAAATCCATCACTCGCAAGACCAAGTCTAACATTACGAGGTTCAGATAAAAAAGTTTCATGTTCTTCATCAAATTTTTTCCATGCCAATCCATCTGCTGGATGTCTCAAAATTCCATTGTCCGTCCTTTCCTCATAATGCCATTTCATATCCGAAGCAGTTTTTGATGACATAAAAAGTCTTTGAAGTCTTGGCTTCAAAGGAAAATACCATAATGTGCTTAATGGTATTCTTTTGCCATTTTTCTTAAATTTGATTTCTCCATTGCGTTTATCAGTTTTCCATCTAGAGAGCTCACATACTTTGCATTTCTCTAAATATTTCTTACTTTTACGATACAACAAGCAACGCTTAATGCATGCATGGATCTTCACATATGATAGACCAAGATCTTTAATTACTTTCCTTGCTTCATAATATGAATTTGGCAAATTAGAATTTTTAGGAAGAGTTTTTTTCATCAATTCTAATAGCATATTAAAACATTCATTACTCCATCCACCCAACGCTTTGATATGGAGCAACTTGACAATTGTAGACAATCTAGACATCTCAGAATCATCATACAAAGGAAGCTGACATTCTTTCAACAATTTAAAGAATTTTTCTGCTCCTACATTCGGCTCTTCACCATCAATGTCATCATAGTCCATGTATTGATCATGCATTTCAGGATAAAGATCTCTAATCATTTCATCTAAGTCATCACTATTATCTAATTGTTCATCCTCTTCATCACTTATATTTTTACTAAGTTCTTCCCCATGGTGACACCAAAGTGTATAACCTCGACATATTCCATTTGTAAACAAATGTGTTCTAACTTCATCAAAAGTTCTAGATCTAGCATTGGCACACTTGGTACAAGGACAACGAATCTCTAAAGCTCCCTCTGACTTAGAAAATGCAAAATCTAAAAATTCTCTCACTCCGTTTATGTATGCCTCACAAGTTCGATCATTTGTGAGTTCCATCCAATCTTTATTAGGAGCCATGTAAAAGACCCTTATAAAAAAGATCTAAAAAAGAACAAGTTAAAAATTTGTATAGTTAGATAAATTATTATTATAGGTTAAACACTAAAAAATAATAATATAAAAAAATATGATGAAACAATACGATAGAAAAAAAATTGGTTCATCAATTTATTTTACATATTGACGTAATACTAAGCTTGAAGATAAAAACCATAATCTACTTTTATTTCTCATTGCAGAATATGTTGACTAGTTTCAAAAATCCAACCACTTGTATAATCACGTCCATAATTATTACAATCATTCCCATTAATTCAGAGGATAAAGGCACACTGGTTTCATTATCTCTTCTTAGTCTTTTTCGAGAAACCAAGGAATTTTTGCTTCTAATTAGTTGGTTTAGTTTGAATGGAAGTAGTTAAAGAAGATCCAAGAAAGCCTACAACGTCAAGATTCACATGTTCATGCATGATATGGATCACATGGGAGTGGTTTCATCATTAGTCACAATGATCTCGTATGGAAATAATGAATAAGAAGTACATTAATTAGTATATAATTTAGAAAGGATTAATTACACTCAACACTCTCTTTTCTTTTTTTATTACAAAAATTTAACTTTTTAAAAATTTTTACAATTAATACGATTTTTTCATAATTGTAATATAAACTTTATATAAACTTACGTAAACTTCGAATATGTAATCCAAAGTAGACTATAAATATTTAATCTTAAAATTGACATTTGATTTTATATGACTTATCATTCAATATTTAATTAATCGTGTGAACAATTATTATACAAAGATATGTAATTAAAAGTTATAATTAGTTTTTATAAAAGTTATAATTAACCTATATACATAACGAGTGCTTTTATTATCATATAAAAAAAAGTTTAACTTTACTTAGTAAAGAAGCCATAAAAAATTAAAATTAACTAAATAATAACACCTTAAATTTAGTGCAGCAAATCCCATAAATATTTCTAAGTCTTTACTATTTTTTAATTTATCCACCTTCCCTTCAAACACTGTCAATATAGGATACGATTTCTTAACAATAACTATAGCTTTTGTTTAATAAACTAATCTTTAATTTAGAACTAAATGCACCTTTGTATTTATGAACAAAAGAACTGCAGCGAAACATGAAGCAAAATAGCAACTACGGAGTGTAAAAAGATAATTAATACTGAAATAAGTTTTAATTTCTCAATAATTTGTAATTAAAAAAGCTAATATAGTTATATTTGTAATCAGCCCAATAAGAAATCATTCTATGAATTTCTCGCATGTTACCACTTGAAAGATAAGAAATTTCTAACTTCCTAACACATGCCATAATGATTGTTTAATTCACATGTTTTTCTTTCATATGAAATTGATCTAGGAGTATAATCTGAACTGTACTAATTAGAAAAAAATCAAGCAAATGAGTGAAATAA
>CANYCX010541596.1:0-20151 GCA_948193385.1 Breynia disticha f. nivosa
ATACAAGAATTTGAACCTATATTCGATTAGATTAGAAGTTTAGATTAGAATTGCATGTCATTTAAGAATCTTGTATGATACTCTTGTCCTAACCATGTTTCCACTTTCGTTCTCTTAATTGAATTGAAACTAATAAATTTACTTGAAGCTAAAGCCTGGGCCTGAGTTCCCCATTTCACTAAGATTGAATCTTCTTTTATTCTTTCTCTTTTATCTAATTCTAAATAAAAGAGGAGGGGATTAGTAGTCATAGATATTTAACTGTATCTCTAATCTTCCTCATCCCCCCGTATTAATAACTAGAATGAAAAAAAAAGGGAATGTTAACGCATCTGGGAAAAAACGATTAATCTCTATCAATAAACCCGCTAAAGACTTGAACCATAGAGTACTTAGTACCGGTGCCACTGATAGACATGTTTTTAAATCTCGCATTTCAAATCCTCCTTCTCTAATTGTAATAAATAATGTTTATTATAATATATAAATATAAGGGTACTCCGTATATGATCAACAGATATATATCAAATTGAAATCCTTAAGATCATTGGTATCTCTAGGTCAATACGCTTAATAGCATAAAATACTTTCATACATTCCATAACACAACGAACAATAAAATCTTGGCCGATTTTCATTGACTTTTCTAGTTTTGTGCTCTTTTCTTTTCTTTGGTTCCTAGCGAGCGCGAAAGTGACCCGCTTTTGGCGCGCACTCTCGGTCATTCATAAACTCACATCGTTTTTTCTCATTTAGGTTTTCAAAAATTCGCGAAAATGACACGCTTTTGGTGTGCATTCCCGGCCATTCGAATACCTTAAATTTAAATTTTTTAGCACTTCTTATCATTTACACATTGTTCATAGGCCAAAATCTCATCAATCCTTTATGCAATAGATGTAATCAAGACTTATGCTCATTAAGAATTAACCTTTTATACCTCCTCAACCAATCCTAAGAATTCTCCCAATCAACCATTCGAGCTAGCCCACTGTAACTTTGTAAGACCAAGTTCACGATCCTTGATCGTGTAATGCTCCTACACTCAACATTATATACAAGCTTCTTTTCTAGGATCTCTTCCAATAGTATATCTTAATTTTCAATCAAAGTTCGATAATACACATTACACACATTGAGTGTAGCAAAAGTGCATAAATTTTAAAAAACAATTGTTGTTAAAGTAAAAGTTTTCTCACATTTTGCTATAATTTGAGCACAGACAATCCTTAACCCTAAAATATGGAAAGAAAAATCATAAACCCCTTCCCCACACTTAAGTTTGGCATTGTCCTCAATGTCACAAGAAACCAGGCATGCAAATAAATATCAATGACAAAAATCGGCATTGCATAGTTAGAACATAAAGAATAGGGAAAGGGAAAGAGAAATCTTCTCTCAGTTAGGCACGCGGTGTTTCCATCCATATTGGTTCAGCAGTGGTTGTGGTAGTCATTCGATTACATCCCTTGCCAATACAACATAAACAAAACAGTAGCACATATATGGGGATGTTCACTAGTTGTTCATAATAAAAGCAAAGAAAATAAATATGCAAAATAGAAAATAGACATGTTCCTAATAATGATATGCATGCACATTCAAAATGAAGAAAAAATAAGGCAAAGGAAATCAAAAGTAGGCATGGATGCACTACATGATGCACAAGAAAGTTTGAAGCTGATTTATGGCTTGGCTACATCTTCACTGGAATCACTTGCACTTGCTTCCTCCATAGGACCCAAAGGAACATTGATCGAATTGTTGCTGGCAGCTCCACTCTCTTGATACTCTTCATATTCAGTGTCGAAGTCCTTTGGTTTGTAGAAGCAAAAGAAGAACTTCTTCGTCTTCACTGGCAGAAGTTCTTTGATTGGCGGTGGTGAAGTGCAACAGTGGCCCATCTTGGTGAAAAGTCTTGTAGCTTAGTTTAGATCCATTTGATGTTGCGGCCTAGTTAGGCGAGAGACTTTCTCTGCTTGAACTGCTCACTCCTCAAATCCCTCAATTGTCAATCCCGTTTAGAAACATTGGTCCAACGTGACTGGGCCGATATCACTGGTTTCACATCCTCAACCACTGCATCAGTGGGAGCTTGTGGTAGAGCTCCCAATGCCAGTGGGGGTGGGTTAGGTTGGCTTTGTGGTTGAAAAGGGGTTGTGGTGTCAGACGGTGTCAGAGGGTAAATCAATTGGATCCTATTGAAACTATCCCTTTTTGCCAACCGCGTATTGATTAGGACTGCTGCATCCATTGGTTCCATGAAAAATTATTTCATCCCACGAAGTGAGATGCCACAATACATAGCTACATTTGTTGCAAACTGTCCCCCATAAATTAGTCCCGACTTTCTGTGAGCAATTCTTTAAAAATTCATGGCCAGGGCCACTCCTAAATGAAACCTAATGTACTTCTTGAAACAGTAAATCGAAATTTACTAGTTTGTCAGTATCATGATGCCCTAGTAAAGAACTCATCAACCATTTGTATAGCAGTTTAACCCAAGGTTTTTTGACAGTAGCTATCTTAGATACCCCGGCCTTAAATTTTACCCCAGTCATCTCACACAACTCATTCCAGAACTGATCCTTATAAAATACGATTTTCCTAGGGTCCACTTAAAAATTAGAAACACCCTCTGCATACACTCCTCACGCTATAGTAAATTCATTAACACCCATATTTCGCTCTTGGCGACCAAGCCTAAATGAGACTACACTATCATCTTGGCTTCCCTATGCAACCGCAACGGTGCACAACCATTCCAACAATAGTTTAAAATAAATCTTTGAATCCATCATAAACACTTTTCTCAAACCACATTCAAAAATCATAGTCAAAATCAGTCCATCTTCCCTAAGATCGTCAAACAAACTAATAGATAGTGTCTTCTCTACCCCAAAATTTAGTTCGGACAAGACATCATACCTTTCCTTAGCTTTAGAGGGATGGCTCTTGCTGATCTTCGGATGAGGGGAAAGGGAGTCTTTGACCGGCTTCTTTTTAGAAGGTGGGGAAGGAGGAGAATCCTCTTCCTCAATGACCCTTGCCTTCTTTTCTTGCTTTGCATACACGTGCTTTGGTTGTTCTGATGACTCTTCTTGTGTTTCTGACATTAGTTCCTGTTGTGATAAGAGTGAAAACAAGGAATGTGTAGGATGTTAGTGGTTGAGAGGTGAAGGAATGGAAGAGTAGTGTCATGTGTGTGTGGGAGGCAAAGGAGAAACCTTAAAGAGCAATGTATGTGTGGAGGTAGCCAAGTAGTTGTGTTGAGCATTTACTTGCTTCGCTTTATAGAGTCTATTGCTGGAACAATGACATTAATTGGCACTCTTCACAATGTGTGCCATAACTTTAAGAAAAGCAAATATTCTTTTAAGAAAACAACAAAATTGTTTTCTCTAAAGTTAGAATTCACAGGGAAGTTTTCTATGTCTTATATTTTTCATCCTTAAAAAACAATCTGACTAATTGCAGTGGGCAGAAGGGCCACCACGAACGTGACTGAGTGGAGTCACATTCATGGTTGATCGAAATTGTGCGAAGATCTTGTCCAGAATGGTCATCACGAACATGACTGAGTGGAGTCACGTTCGTGGTTGATCAATGTTTAACCAAGAATTTTGACCAGAAAGACTATCACGAACATAACTGAGTCGAGTCACGTTCGTGACGACCAATACCCTGCAGAATGCCTTCCCAGAATAATCACCACGATCATAACTGAGTGGAGTCATGTTCGTGGTGACTACAACATTCCATCAATGTGTATGCACAACCATAGTCACGGTGGTGACTCCCTGAAGTCATTATTCTATAGCATTCGTGATTCAAGCCATAAGTTGCAAAGTTTGCAGAGAAACATAATCATGATCGTGACTCACTGCAATCACATTTGAGTCCCTTCGTGATTCACTCCAAGTTTGTGCAAAGTTGGACAGATTATGCATCACGATCGTGACTGATGAAGAGTCACGCTCGTGGTGACCAATTTAGTTTTCCCTTTTTTAATAGAACCTAAGCCATGAATGTGACTGACAAGAGTAACATTTGACTCAGGCTTGTGACTCCCTCACCTGCAGTACATAGAAGTTAACACACAAGGCATTTGTCACATTATTTTGCACATTCATTCTCACAAAAAATTATGCAACTCTTTCAAGTCAAACTAATCTCGCCTTTGCCTAAACCATATTCTCCAAACTTCCTCACAATCAACTATATTACCCAAAAAGAATTAAAGCAATGGAATAAATAAGAAAAATAATGCAGCTAATCGCAAACATATGGTGCAATGGATACACATAAATAAAAGAATACTTGTATGCAATATGGACAGTTAGAAATTCTTTTAAGTATGTGAATCCTTACAAGTCACCAAATTGCTATGTACAGGTTACCTCCTAGTTTAACGTCGTTTCGGACCTGAATAGTTTAACATCATTTTGGACGGACATTGATAGGACTTATGAGCAAACCTAAAGGATGTGGGCTGCTAAAACTGTGTCCCCCATGTAATAGTGCTTTAGGCACTGTCTGTTCACAAGAAATGACTGCTAATTCGGTGCTTGGATCTCAACAGAACCATGCGCATTTACCTTAACCACTTGGTAAGATCTTGACCAACACGATTTAAGCTTTTTGGGAATAACTTGTACCTAGAATTGTAGAGCAGCACTTTATCTCCGACTTGGAATGTCCTTCAGTGGATCTTGCTATCATGCTATGCCTTAGTCTTTTCTTTGTAGATCTGGGCATTCTCATAAAACTCCCTCCGAATCTCATCCAGCTCATTCAGTTGCAACAGGCACCTTTTGCTAGGTTGATGTTAATCAAAGTTTAGGGTCTTGACTGCCCAAAATGCCTTGTGTTCTAACTCTGTCGGCAAGTGACACGGCTTCCCATACACAAGTCAAAATGGAGACATGCCAATTGGAGTCTTGAATGATGTCCTATATGCCCATAAAACATCATCAAGCTTGATTGCCCAATCTTTTCTTGCGGCATTGACTGTCTTCTCCAAAATTTGCTTCAATTCTTGGTTCGATATCTCAACCTGCCCATTTGTTTGTGGATGGTAAGGTGTAGATAGTCTATGGTGGCAGCCATATTTTCCCAAGACTGCCTGATATTGATGGTTGTTGAAACGAACTCCATTGTCACTAATGATGGCTCGAGGCACCCCTCAAACCTCGAAAAGATGTATCTCTTGACAAATTTCACCACTGACTTAGTCGTGCTGTCTGGCAACACAATTGGTTCCACCCACTCAGAGACATACTCTACGACTACCAAGATACACATTTCCAAAAGACTTTGGAAACGGTCCTATGAAATCCAAACCCCAAAGATCAAATAACTCCACTTCCAGAATCCTAGACTGGGGCATCTCATGTCTTTTTCCAATTGTTCCCATCCTTTGGCATTCATCATAAGTCCTCACAAATTCTCTCGTATCTTTGAAGATTATGGGCCAGAAATAAACACTCTAGAGGACCTTAGCAGCTGTTCGATCTGGACCATGATGTCCTCCACATGGTAGAGCATGGTAGAGTCTCAATATGGAGGCCACCTCCTCCTCTGGCACAGATCACCTCACAATCTCATCTGAACAATTCTTGAAGATGAATGGATCATACTACATGTAGTCTTTGACCTCTGCAAGGAATAGTTGTCTTTATGGAAGTCGAAGTCCTTTGGCATTCTTCTAGAACACAAGTAGTTGGCTATGTTGGCATACCAAGGGAACTCCATTTCTGCTTCTTCAATGGCCATGATGCTTTATCCGGAAAGTTATCAGAAATTTGCCCCTCTCCTTCTCTTGGACCCTCTAGAGGCAACAATTGATCCGCTACCACATTCTCACATCCCTTCTTATGCTTGATCTCCAAGTCCAAATCTTGCAACAGAAGGATATATCTTATCAACCGTGGCTTCGCCTCTTTTTTTGTCATTAAGTACTTGATGGCAGAGTGATCGGTGAACACAATGACCTTTAAACCCAACAAGTATTGCCTAAACTTGTCCACTGCATATACTACTGCCAATAGTTCTTTTTCTGTTGTAGTGTAATTCATTTGTACAGTAGATTCCTTTTATAGAGATAGGTGGTTGCAATTGGTCAATTACCGCCACCTTGGCTCTATCCACTTCAATGCCATCAATAGAAATGCGATGGCCTAAGACAATCCTTTCCTTTACTATAAAATGACATTTCTCCCAATTTAGCATCAAATTGGTTTCCTTGCACCTTTCAAGGAAACGTGCTAAATATAAGAGGCATGCATCAAAATTGTACCGAAAAGTTGTCCATGAATATTTCAATTATGTCCTCAATCATATCTGAAAATATTGCCACCATACATCTTTGGAAGGTGGCGGGTGCATTACACAATCCAGACGGAATAAGTCGGTAAGTAAAAGTACCATATGGACAAGTGAATGTTGTTTTCTCTTGGTCCTCTGAGGCGATAACTATTTGGTTATACCCCGAATAACCATGAAGAAAATAATAATATTCATGACCGGCCAATCGTTCTAGCATCTGATCAATGAATGGTAAAGGAAAGTGATCCTTCCTAGTGGCACTATTGAGCTTCCTATTGTCTACGCAAACTATCGAACCATTCACTACCCTAGTAGAAATCAATTCATTTTTGGCATTTTCAACTACCGTTATTGTGACCCACAAATTCGACTATCACTCACGGTATTCTCCCCTTTGTCAAGTGATACTCGAACCTGGAAATTAAGGTTTTCACATATAAAATAAATAAAGTAAATGAACTAAACTCATTTATCATAAATATGTACAACTCGTATATTTCAAATATGGTTTACAAAGTTTTGCGAAGATATATGCCCATAAAAAATACGAGGTGTACAAAATGATTTAGGTTATGAAAGAAAAAGAATCGAAATGATCCTATTTTGATAATAACCTGTCAAAATACAATTAAAGCACTATGTATGTATTGTCATGTACAAAATCAAACATCCTAACACAATGCATCGCCCACCACGGTTCTTCTCTATGCAAATCCATAAGTAGAGCAGCAACACACACACCTTTGCGTCCAAAAGTCCTCAAGTTCCTGCCCACACGGCAGGTATGAAACATCAGTGAGTTGTGAAACTCAATATACACTCAACCATTTCTGCATGGACAACTTCCTTCCAATCATAACACATTTGGCAACATAGATACATTCATATATACACTCAACCATTTCCACATCGCATGAACATAACAACGATGAACTATTTTGTCTTAGCACTTAATCATCCTAACACACATATCATAGAAAACAACATAACTTCCATAGGATTAATCTTGACTTAATTATATATATATATATATATATTTGTATAATTAAGCATAATTGACCATTTAGAATCACACTTAAACATTTATGAATCCAAAGGTCTTACTTATGATCATAGAATAATAATATGGAACATAAATGAACACTCTTAAACACCATAAAATAAAAGTGTTTGGCCAACAGACAAGCAATCACGTTCATGGTTGATTTAGCCACGTTCGTAATTCCTTACATTTCACACCTTTGGGAAGTCAAAATGGACACCACGTTCGTGGTTCTTATAGACCACGTTCATGGCTCCTTCAAACCCTCATCAAAACCCTTAAAACCCTAACTTTTTGGAGTCCAGAAATGCAGTCACGTTCATGGTTGAATCAACCACGTTCGTGGCTGATTTCTTTCCTTCAATTTGGAGTCCAGAAGACTAACCACGTTCGTGGTTGTTTTCTTTTCTTCAAATTAGAGTTAAAAGACCTAACCATTCGTGGTTGATATCAACCATGTTCGTGGTTGATATCAACCATGTTCGTGGTTGGTTTTCTGCTTCCCAGAATTGGCCAATTTTCATTTATACTTAGTCAAATTTTCAATCATACTCAACTACCTTGCCAACCATATCAACCACCACTGCTCAAGCATATAATATTCCATTTCTATGAACATCATATCAAGTTATTCCATACCATTCCATATTTAATCAAACTCACTTCAAAACATATGAGACTCGCATATCAAAACAATCTATGTGACCCATAATCATTCAAATTTCAACAATCCATCCATATAAGCAATAATCATTCTAAACCAAACACATACATTTAGGAAATCAAAATAAGGATACAATCATTCATCAATCCATACCAACAACTTAAATGACAAGTATCAACCTTCAATTCATCACATTAGGAATATCCCAATCCAATTGGCATGAATGAGTGAATGCTAATGCACCTTCCCATATGATAATTTATGATATCAATTTTTCAGCTACGCCCATACTTGGCCTTAATTATGATGTTTGCAAACAGGCATCATCGGCCAGGAGTATTGTGGTTATAATTACTATGGACTATAGATTTATGCCCTTACTTGGTCTGAATAATGCCCATACTTGGCCAAGCACGCTCGAACACTAAAAAGTGAACTGAGACTTCCATGGTTACCTTTAGGTCATATACACATTAAACTTTCCAACGAGCTATCATATGCTCAAATCAGAGCTTAAATGGCAGCAAAATATCGTTAGAAACCTAGGGTAAGGAATCCATACGACATTTTCAAGAACTATAGAGGAAGACTTACCGAAACTAGGTCACCAACAGATTTTGGAGCTTCTAAACCTTATGGTTTTCGAAGAGAGATGGTGATTAGGGTTTAGAGTGATGGAGAGAAAGAGTATGGAGAAGAAAGAGTATTTGAGTGGTGGAGAGAAGAGTTGAGAACTTATGTCTTTAAATACTTATCAGGTTGGACAATTTTTCCCTTGTTGGACTAATCCCCTCGGTCCAACTTGTTCCAACGATTGTCGAGTTTAATTTTCTCTACTTATAATTCTCTCCTTTTTCTCAGCTTTATATTTTACACTTTTCGTGAAAAATTTGTTTGTATTTTCTTAAATATTTTATTGAAAATTTCATAATATAATGCAAAATAGAGGGCCTTACAGTTATACCACCTTTCTTTGGTACTAATTGAACTGGACTCACCCAAGCACTATCTGAGATTGGATAGATTATACCTGCATGAAGAAGCTTAATAACCTCAGCCCTTACCACTTCCTTCATGTTCGGGTTGAAGCGTCTCTAGTGTTCAATGGAGGGTCTGTGATTGTATTCCATGAGGACTCGGTGCATGCAAATGGATGGGCTAATTCCTTTTATATCCATTATACTCCATGTTATCGCCTCTTTGTTCTCTCTTAGAACTCTCAACAACTTCTCTTCCTAAACATCACTCAAACAAGAGGATATAATAACAGGAAATGTAGATGAATCCCCTAGATAAGCATACCTCAAATTGGACAGAATTTACTACAAGAGCCAACTCCTCACGCTGTGGTATTTTAGGCAGCAATTCTCCATTGAGCTCCATAATCTCCTGCAGTAAAACTTCATCTTCCTCACTCTTGGTCATGCTAGATGCAATGACTGTCTCTAAGAGTCCCTTGTGTGCACCTTAAAGATGTCCTTTACCAGTCCGTCTACTAAATCTACCTGGAAAGTCTCATCTTCCTTAATGGATAGGCAATGAATGGCCTAGTAAACATTAAAATCCTATGTATCACTATCCACTTTCAAAGTGAGTTTTCCCTGTTAAACATCAGTCATTGCTCTTCCAGTGGCAAGAAATGGTCTTCCCAAAATAATAGGAATGTTTGGCTCACCTCCCATATTTAGCAATAGAAAATCTACCGGAAAATAGAACTTCCCCACTTTAGCCAAAACATCTTCAACCTTTCTTTGAGGATACTTGATTGAGCGATCCACTAGCTAAAGAGAATTGGTGCAAGGTTTGAGTTCCCCCATACTAAGTTACTTGTAAAGTGATAGGGGCATGAGATTGATGAAAGCCCTTAAGTCACAGAGTGTCCTCTCTATTCCCAACGTATCAATAGTGATTGGTATTGAGAAACTGCTTACATCCTTGAGTTTCTGGGGCAACTTCCTTTCAATGACTGCACTACATTCCTCCGTTAGCAGCACTGTGGCATACTCCTCTAAATTCTTCTTACTGGAGACTATTTCCTTAAGGAACTTGGCATATTTAGGCATATGGAAAATAACCTCCAAAAAAGGGGATCCTGACATGCACCTTCTTAATCATGTCCAAATACCAGATGAACTCCTTGGCCTTAGGAGTCACTTTGAAACCTTATGGAAAAGTGGGGGAGGCATGTCCTCATTGCTATTATCTCCCTCCCTTTCCATTTTCTTCTTCTCTTTGTCTATTCTTCATTTCTTTTTGGGCGGTTCTACATTGCCCTTCTCTAGCTGTTCTCTTTTCATGTTTCCATTCCCATCTGCTTGTTTATCCATTTCATCAGTTCACTTCTCATCCACCCTCTCTTCTAGTTCCTTTCTGCTCCTTAGGGTAATTGCACAAGCATTATCCTTTTGGTTTTTTAAAGATGAACTAGGCAATTTCCCTTTTTCTCTTTCTGACATTTACTTGGCTAGTTGCCCCAATTCATGTTCCAAACCTTGCAAAGTGGCAAGAGTAGACTTGCTGAAAGACTCCTGAACTTGCATAAAATTCTCCATCTGGTCAACCTTGCGATTGGTAGATGCTTGAGTGTCCATGAATTGGTGAATGCACTTGTTGGTCTCAATTTGAGAATCCACAAATTGCTCCATTTTTGCCATTGCTTTTATGAGCATATCCTCCATGTTAGGTTTGGTGTCATGGGTGGTTAATGATGATGGATTGTTCAAGTTTTGAGATGATGGTAGAGGATAGGTGGGATTCTGAAATGCGGGTCTCAGTAAGGTGTTTGCATCTCTTAGTTAGGATAAGTGTTTGGTTTGGAAGGTAGGTATGGTTGTGGTTGTGGTGGGGCTTAGTAATTGGAGTTATTCCTGTGACGCCAAATTTTACAAAGTTCTTTTTAGAATAAAACTGATTTTTTGCACCATTTTTTTTCTTTTTAAAACATTCAAGTCAAGTAGGTTATGCAAAAGAGAGAAAATAGATAACTGGTTTTGAACACGTTAATACAAATCATTCATCTGTTACAATTTGAAATGCTAACACTCTGGAAATACACTTAGAATGATAAGTATATAAATCCATCCATGCCAATGTATACACATATATATAAGCATTCACATAACTCAAACAACCGGGAGCCCGAACTTCAGTATCGCACCGCTAGCCTCGCCGATAACGTCATCCTATCCCTGGTACCTGTTACTCTGCACAAAATCCAGCAAAACACAGGTGAGTATTTTTCATACTCAGTAAGGCTGTCCCTCAGTGTCACTACTATGCTGGGGTGCAGGGGAGTCCTCAGCCATCCCGGCCTATCCTCCCTAATGGCGCCCTAAAGCCATCTCACATAACAAGTTCTTTATGTGTTTTATTCTTCCATTTCATGTATTTATTCACTAAGGAATTCATTCTAAATCATTAGGATACTTTAGATAATCATTAGGACATTATTTAGGCCAAAATAGGGATTTTGCACTAAATTAACATATGTTTATCAATCATTAACGTACACTATTCATCAACAGACAAAATCACAAACCCAAGTGAAGAATAACGTATGCCAACCCTAGACTAACGTATGTTTATCCTCAATTAATGTATGTTTATGTACCCTAAACCCACATTATTTTTAGGTCAGCAACATTCTGTCCCTTTCTGAATTACATATCATACTTACACATATTCCACCATACTTAACATATCAATCAACCTCTAAAACACTCATACAACTCACCTATACTCAAACCACCATGATTATCCATTAAACATATGATTAACACTCTTAATCAAGATCAAAACAACAAAATTAATCATCAACTCAAACATAGTTGATCCTTACCTTAGTTCACACTTATGGTCGTAACTTACCATACTACTTATATTGACTCACACACACCATTCGCACACATACATCTCCACTTAAATTTATTATCATATTCATAAGAATTGCAAACCAATCAAACACAAAATCATCATGTTTTCATAATTTCTTCAGTAGTATCCTTTTTAATCACTTACAAGCAATCTCTCAAGGCCAAACCACAAACATACCTATATTACACATCATACAACAACAAATTCTCATTTTAATCATAACACCAACCCAGTAGAACCTACAACTTGTACAATTTACATATAACCATGCAAGATTATATACATTCATATAATTCATACCATAAAATTCATTTCTAATTCAAGGTACAAATCATTCATTGCTCATATACGAGTCCATATCCTTCAATCTTACATCAACAATACTATTCCACAACTCATACAATAATTCCAACAACATACAATGCTAAACAAACCACTATCACATATTGACAAAGTGATTAACATCACACAAATATCATTTATCATCCAACAAGAAATCAACATACACTTATAAGATTAAGCCACAATCATAACCTTAACATAACCATCAATCATTCTTTGTATATCATAATGCACAACATAGCCATTATTTCACTTGCATCAAATCAACACACCAATCCAAGAATACATCATGAGTGCATATGTATGTTAATGCCACAATGCAACATACAATGCCATGCTCTGGAGTCTTCACATCTCAAGAGAAAGTCCATTCTCTTTTGCGTATATTGGCCATGAGGTCCCTATTTCAATTGCGCTTTGACCACAAGGTCCCATATCATATAATAAGAGAGATTCCACTCTCATTTGCACGTATTTGGCCATGAGGCCCCTATTTTCATTTAAGGAGAGTCCACTCCATTCGTGCATAATTGGCCATGATGCCCCAGCATGAACATACATAAAATGCTCATGCACATGTCTCAATGCTATGCCAATATCACATTACACAAGGTAAGTTCAACATGCCAAACTCAACACAAATAATCATATCTCAATAATATAGTCATCATTCATACACCACCATTCATCATTTCCATCATAAACACATAGCACATAGCATTAATCACTTCAATCAACCATATACAAGTGACACCACCATCATTAGTAAGCATTCACATGCACAACATACACTTTTATCTTTTTCAAACCCCAATTCATTTTCATTTCACATACAAAAGCATCATACATACAAAAATCAATCATTAACAAGTCAAAATAACAAGTAAGTGGCATAAAGCACTTACCTCGCGCTCCCACATCTCGATTCGGCCCCAAATCTCTGATTCAGGTTCTGGTTGTTGTTTCCTACACACATTCAATCATATTTACTATAGTTTAACAAACAATGTACCATATTTTAACCTTTTTTACTAGTTTTCTCGAAATTCCCAAAATCCCCTAAAACCCTAATCTTCTAAATCTCACCATATGTTATGTTTTAGGGTTAAACATTTATAGAATCATAAACTACAACCAAAACCCATTAAAACCTTACCAAATGTAGCTAATTTCCATACCATTTCAGTTTTGAATCAAGGATTCTTACCTTTGATAAAAACCCTAAGCAAGAGGAAATATGCATGAAAGGATCGATTCGTTGTTTCCTTGTTGTAATCCTTGAGTTGCTAGGTTGTTTTAGTGTTTAGAAAGGCCTTGGAATGTGGTTGGGATGTTGAGAGAGTGTTTGGGAGTGTTTGGGGATGTTTTTTCCCGAAATGAGTTGTGTTCGGCCTACTTAAAGACATGTTCGGGCCCCCGATAATATATGTTTATTTTGAAATTAACGTATGCCAACAAAATGCAGGTTTTTGGAATTCCAGTATGAATAACGTATGTTTACTTATGGAGTAACATACGTTAGTCCTCATTAACGTATTTTAATGTGCCCATTAACATACGTTAATTCCCTCCAGACAGCCTTTTCCAACATTTTCGACTTCCTTCGATCTCCTGACACCTATATACTTATAAATACATGCTTATAACTTAAATAAAACATTATACCAACTTAATTAACATCAATTAACATCAAATTATCACATATATCAAGATCAAATCCAACCATAATACACATCAACTTACATCTCCTCTATTCTTTTCATTTTTCTCCGATCTCATAACTTAACTTCCACTATACTTATGTCATGCATCTATATCATTTTCCAACATCATTACACATGAATTAAACATAATCCACATTAAGTTAGACCTTATTTAACACCCAAACATACCTCATTCCATCCCTTAGAATTTCATTCAAAAATAGAAACATTCGTTACTTTAGTTTCAACCACATTCATACAACTTCCTCTACACCTGGAAGGAATCAAATAACACACACACACATATTTTCTCTCTAATCAAAATCATTATTTTCAATTTAAAATGGACTAATTTTTGGGGCGTTACAGTTCCCCCATCCAAAATTAGGTTGATTCCTCCACCCGAGATTGTATGAATTAGAATATGGGTCATTTGCTTGCTGAGGTTTTTTGAATTTTCCAACCACAAAATTGGATTCATCCATGTCCCTTCGATCAGTATCTTCACACCTTGGTGCTTCCCCATACATACAATCATCATCCAAATGATCAGTACCCCCACATGTATTGCATTGAACCTTAACTCTTACCAGTTTCTCCCTCATTATAGTCTTGACACATTTAGTGAGCTCATCTATCTGTAAATTTAAATCCGGACTATAATAGGAAACCTCATTCGCTTGATCACTCCTTCGACCCCTAACTGCCTTGTTCAACAAGTTTTTAGCCACTGTTTCAAATATATCCCAAGTTTCTTCTGTCGTCTTGTCTCTTACATAGCCCTCAGACGCGGTATCCACGCATTGTTGGCTAGAAAAGGATAAACCCTCAAAGAAAAACTAAGTGAGGAGTGCTAAAGGGAACTAATGGCAGGACATTGTATGAGGAACATCTTAAACCTTTCCCATGCCTCGTGAAAAGTGTCTCTATCCAACTAAGTGAAGCTGCAAATCATGCTCATTAGGTCGATGGTCTTTTGAGGTGAATAATACTTTCCCATGACCTTGTTGTATACCTCATCCCATGTTCCTAAAGAGCCCTCCGGTAAGTTAATTAGCCATGCCTTCGCCCTATCCTTCAAGTTATATGGGAAACACCTCATCCTAAGATCATTATTTGTCAATCCATAGAGTGGAAAAGTCTGGAGGGTAGTGTAGAACTCCCAGAAGAACGATAATGCATCCTCCGATGCTAATCCATGGAAGGGAACATGTTGAAGTGAACTCCCTTTAACTCGTAATTTCTTGCATCCAGACTCAATGCAATTTAAGAAGTCGACACACCAATGACCAGCCTCTGAATGTCACACAAAGTACCCCTAGGGGATGTCCAATCCCTCCATAGGCAGAGCTTGTCTCCCATCCGCCCCATTACCAACATTATGGCTATTGCCATTACCATTTCAATTTCTCCTCAATAACATAGGATCTGCGCCCATTTCATTAGAGACTCCATATTCCGGCACACGGATCCCTTCAACAAAATCAGGTTTCCTTTCCATCCGTCTATTCGTAACCCTTCGTTTCGAAATCACTCTTTCTATTTCTGGATAGTAGTTGACGAGTTCTTTCGGATGATTGTGACCTCGGAGAAGTATAAAAAACTAAAACCTACAAAAAGAAGAAACTAACAACAAAGAAAATGTTAGAAAACAAAAAAAACAAAATTAAACTAAATACGTCGTTCCCCGGTAACTGCGCCAAAAACTTGATTGGTGTCTAGCAAGCGCACTAGGCCGGTGTAGTTTTACCACGGAAGTATGCCTCTCGGGATAGATTCTCTCGAGGAACAAAGTATTTAATTCGATTTGGTGCATAATGATAAATGCAAGGAATTAATCAACATGAGTAAAGATTGATTTTCAAATAGATGAAATAGAAACTAAATGCAAGTAATGTGAAAATAGAAACTAACAATATAAAAAGAGCATTGGGATTTCTCAGTTTCAATAGGGGTAGACTTGGTTTTTAATAGGATCGACGTCAATGACGGTTTTCTCGCACTTCCGTCAATTAAGAGTTCTTTTTGGACTGCTCAAAATTGTGTCCTTAAATCTAGTAAGTGTTCTACTTTCGTGATACACTAAACTAGGCATGGCAATAGTCACCTAGGCATTTCATCGAACAAATTAGATTCAACTGGTATATTTCTATCCAATTGAATCCTAATTCTATTTAAATTAGCCTTCCTAACCCTATAATCTCGCAACTCTGGGTTAAGACTACTCGAAACGAATAATTGTTATGCAAATTCAATTAACCATTCATCATATGCAATCGATTGCTCATAACAATGAATATCTAATCCTAGCTAACAAACTAGCAATATTTCGACATTGTTTTGACCAATGATTTAGCCTTCCTTACACCTAGTCTTTTGCTACTCTGGTATAAGGCCACTAGTAATAATTAATCAACTTTCTTAGATAATAACCCATTCATTACAAGAATTTAAATAGACAATCATGTCTCATTCAAATAAAAACTATAAAGAGTAATCCCTCAATCATCCAACAAATAACCGAGCAACCATCCCATATTTACATCTAACATAACCCAACAATGAGTCTAGCCTAACATGGATAAATCTATCAACAAGCAACAAAAAAATAAACAAGACATAATGAAAATAAAGAGAAAGAAGAAAAAACACTATCCAGCCTCTATTTTCCCTCTTTTTCTCCTCCAAAATCGCTGCCTCCAACCTTAGAAGAGTCCCTTTCTATATGTGCTCCCTTAGCCCTATTAAATATCCCTAATGCCCTCACTTAACCATTCAATTTAATGACACTTTGGACCTTTTAAATATGAGTCACGAGACACTCAGTCATATGCTCATTTGTGACTCTAGTGAGTTACAAACGTGGCCTACAATCTATCCAATTTCTCAATCTCATTGTCTAGTCACGTTTGGTCCACTTTCTCCCTCATTCATGGTCATGGTGAGTCACGTTCGTGACTCACCTTCTAACCAAATATTGCTTACAAAGAAGAGTCACAAATGAGCTCCATTCGTGGTTAATCAAGTCACGCTCGTGATGCACCTACTCACCATAACCTGCGTCTATCTCTAAGTCATGTTCGTCGTGTCTTTGGATCATGCTCGTGATGTTTGAGAACCTTTCGAGTCATGTTCGTGACTCTTGTTCTAACCCAGAGATGCATCATTCAACTCAGTCACGTTTTAGCCAGAACGTGATCCGAGCAAGTCACGAACGTGACTTGCCTGCTGCCAAAACTTGTAAGCTCTCTCTCTCTCTAGTCACAATCAAGGCCATAGCGTGTCACATTTGTGACTCACCTTATGTTTCTAAGTTTGATCCAACTATGGTCCTTCAAAATAAGACATTAAAGTAGTCACATTCGTGACAGTCTCGAGTCACGTTCGTGACTACTCGCCTGCTTCCAATTCTGCTCTAACGAAGAATCACAAGTATCCTCCATTTGTGATTCACTCTACCACGAACGTGACACATGGTCTGTCCAAGGTGTAGTTCATCAAAAACCCATCACGTTCAAATCTTATTCATGGTGCATTTAAACCATGATTGTGATGGGTTGTCTGGCGAATTTCTCTCTTAATTATTTCACTACCACAATTGCTATTTCCAAGCTCAGAATTGAGCTTCAAGTCTCAACATTTTGTGCTTTGAGATACTGACACTCAATCCCTTATCAATTCCTTCAGAATCCAAGCAAAATTCCTGTTTTCATGAAATGTATTTATCTGCGCTTGATGACATGGTATTCTTTGTGAATACATTTAGTATATGATTATTCTTGATGGCATTTTATTGCACATGATGAGCATTTCATTGAGTGTATCAGTGCATGAATGTCATATTAGCATTTGCATGAGCATCGTGTATTTTCATGATTGATGGATTGAAAAAAGGGGATTAGCCCAATGAGTTGAGATGAAATGAAATGAAATGGAAAGGAAAGAGCGAATGCTCTAATCTTGCAGACTATGCCAGAAACTGTTTTCATTGCATCATTTTTGTAAAACTAAGAGTTTTGAAATTGTGATTTCTATAGGATGGAGCCAATTGACAATGTATCAAACATAACTGTCGAGTCTTGAGAGTCCGTGCAGGGGTAGAGATCCATCCCAAAACATAGAGGGCATCCTGCACATACTGCTAAACCACCTATTGACCTCATTTATGCCCATTTCTTCGAAATAACACTAAGGATGTTGAAAGGATAAGGGGAAACTGAAAACTAATATAGACTGGGGCATTGGGGAAATGCACAAACAAGGCGCAAATTCATTTAAGGGTACCACAAACCCGACTAAGATTGAGCATTGGCTGAGTTAATAGAACGAATCATCAACATAATAGGGTGTACTCTAGAGCAAAAGTTGAGGTACACCACCTCGCTTCTAAAGAAATGCAAGTGGGACTGGTCGAAAGCGGTCCCCATAAGCCATAACGACCTTCTAGCCTTACTTGGGAGGATTTTAGGAGAGAGTTTAAGGACAATTACACCCCTCCCTTGTACTGAATTCGAAAGAAGATTGAATTCATGCAACTCAAACAAAAGGGGAAGACCGTGGTGGAGTACGAGGTGTAATTTATGAGGCTCTCTCGTTAGATGCTAGAGGTCGTGGCCACAGACCAATAAAAGAGAGACTGATTTGAGCGGGGGTTGCAATTTGATGTTTTTACCCGTATAGCAAAATTAAGAATGTGTCTAATATGGAAAATATGATTGAAAACCATATAGGGACAACCCTTTAGGATTCGGATCAAAGTTGATCTACGCGCTGACTTCGCAAGATTTGAGGTAGGTGCATTGAATCACACTTACCTTGGTATGTTTTGCATTTGTATGCTTAAGTATATTCGGTTGATTGCGCATGTGTTAAAAGGGTAAATGGATTGTGTCTAAAAGTGGACTTGATGCTTATTATGATTTGTTTGCGATTTGTATGGATTGTGCGATTAAGGTAAAATGTCCATAAAAATGAAATATTGTGATTTAATTGATATAATGAAAGAAATGTGTACTATATAGGTAAATTGATTGATGTGAGTGTTATGAGGACAAATTCCATTGTGTGGTATGAAAAGTAGGGATGGTGACTTATAATGATTCGTTTTGTATTGGTTGTTTAAGAAAAAGTTGTATGACCCTACGTTTGGAAATGACATATTAAGAATCGAATAATAATGAGATGACTAGTTAAATGTAATTTAATGGATTTATTTTGATGTAAGGTAACAATGAGAGCCAAACGATATATTGAAATACCTAACTTGAGTTTGATTAAATGCCAATGACTGTGAATGTGTGATTTCGCATGGCATGAGTATGAATGTAAACTGTGAGGTTTTCATTTGTGGAGTGCTAAAGTGCAAAATTTGAATGTTGGGCTTTAATGAATAGATCAAAACATAATACGTGTGTGCAAAAATGTGTGAATTGTGTGTATGGAAATGTGGCCTTAGGACATATGACAGTGATAAGTGAAAACTCATGAAATGTATGTATGTGCGCTTGATGATATGGTATTTTTTTTAATACATTTAGTATGTGATTATGCTTGATGGGATGTCGTTGCACATGATGAGCATTTCATCGAGTGTATTGGTGAATGAATGTCATATTGGAATTTGCATGAGCATCGTTTATGTTCATAATTGATGGATAAAAAAAAGGGGATTAGCCCAATGAAATGAAATGAAATGAAATGAAATGAAATGAAATGAAATGAAATGAAAAGGAAAGGAAAGAGCAAATGCTCTAATCCTATGAACGAAAAGGGGGATTAACCCAGTAAAAATAAAAGGGGCAAGGGCCCATAATATGTAAAAAGAGGGGGATTACCCCAATAGAAAGAGCGAGAGCTCTAAATATATAAGGGGAACTTCCAAATGAGCCAGAGCTCCATTATTGTGAAATGAGGGATTAGCCCAATGGAAAGAGAGAGATCTCTCGAATGAAACAAAGGCGAGAGCTCACTAAAATGAAAAATGATGATGAGACCTCTGGCATATGTGTGTGAAAATGCATTAGCATTTCATTTACATTCACTATACAGAATGGATGTAACGCCCCAAAAATTTACCGAGCCTAAATGCGTTATCTGATTTGGGAAGAAAGGAAAGCTGAGTCTGAGATACGTAGGACCGTACGAGATCATCGAGAAGGTTCGACCACTCGCCTATAGATTACAGTTACCAGAGGAGTTGT